>OX463845.1:17396694-17617819 GCA_949825065.1 Odontocerum albicorne
ATACATATATAGTTTTTCTGAAATACCAATCCTTCTATCAACGATTGGCTGTAGTGTAGACTTTTGTTATTTACAGTTTGTATAGGAATTTTACGGTTGTAAGTCAGCTGTCTTTAAACCGGTAATAAGCCTAGTGAAACAGCTGATATATACTATGTATATTACATAGAGTCGAATTATGTTAACATTTTTTTATTAACAATTGAATAAAAAATTTAAAAACATATATATTTGTTAACTTTATTTATTAACATTTGTTAAATTTATTTTCGAAAAAAATATTTTTATAGTTTTTTAAATTAAAATGTCCCTAATATTTTTTTACTAATCACTGTCTACTTTTTTTCAATAAATGTCGATTTCAAACATTTTCTTTGTTCTTTTATATTTTATTAGAAACTTCAACAGTTTATTTCTTTTTGAAACTAATAAAACTACTGATTTTATAGGACGTAATCTTAGGAGATCAAAGTGACAGTTGTCTACGTATGCATATTTTACAAAGTGACAGTTGTCTACGTACGAGTATGCATATTTTACAAAGTGACAGTTGTCTACGTATGCATATTTTACAAAATGACAGTTATCTACGTATGCACATTTTGCAAATGACAGTTGTCTACGTATGTATATTTTACAATGTGACAGTTGTCTACGTATACATATTTTACAATTTATCACGTTCTTCCACAAAATACCAGACGTTGTCTACAAAGCTTTTAACAATTTTCAAACCCTTAGTAACATACACGTGTATAGTAAGTATTCATACATTTTGTAAAAACCCACAATCTAATATCTCGCTCTTAGATAAACTATTCATAAATTCCTGTACATTCTACTTTTAATGAAAATGTATTGTTAACTCTCATCAGTTCTTAAAAAAAGAATCATATGTGTTATTGTCGTCTGTTTATTTTTTAATGGCACGAATATCATATTTAATTTTTTTCCGTTATGTAATGTATGTTTATAATTTTTTTTTTTTTTTTATATAATCACTATTTTAATAAATAATTTTACTATCTTATAACGTTTTTATATTGATTTATTATTCGTATTGTACCCCTCAACGTATCCGAACTGGCATTGAAAATATATTGAAGAGCTTGATCGGGAGACAACATTGTCTTTGGCATCATTAGTCGAACCTTCAGGTTTTGAAACCACTGGATTAGTTGGGGAACTCACAGTTCACTGTCACGCGTGTTTATAATATTACCGCACATAAGGATACCACAACGCTAGCACACGTCTGCGCAAGCAAGTATTGTTACCAGACAACATCTTTAGCCATTCTGCAACTATTTTTTGCTTTATTCCGAGTACGACCGGGAACTGAATCCGAAGCCCCTAGCTGGAAATTCAGCGACATATAAAATAGGAAACGGAGGGCGTTATTTATAAAGTTGTCCTAATGGCTTACTTTTTTATAAATAATTATTTTTGAAAAAGTCAGTAGGAATTTAATGTTTATTTCGTCTTAAATTAATAACCGACATGAAATGAAACGAAAATACTTTTTTTTGTATATACACGTACATAAATCAATTAGACTATTAATCATATATGATATTATAACACGACCCTAATGTGCTCTAATCGCATTTCGTGTCAGCCTTTTTTGGTAACAATAACTCACATGTTAAAGAAATTAACCTTTAGAATTTACACGCGTTCTTTGTAAAAGATTTTTAGAACGAACATTCCTGATCGTATAACATTTTTATCAAAGAAAAAGTAATAAGTTTTTCAAAATTATTTTTTGACATTTTTTTCTAACATTTGCGGTAGTTAATCGGCAGTTACTTGGGAAGTATTTAATTTTCTTCTATATGCAAGGCAATAAATTTTAGGTTACATATATGACCATTCGTTGAAATATTTATTTATATGGAATATCATATTTGTGGCGTTATGGTAGAAGTTGACAAATCCGTTTTACCTTAGTTTACAAGAGAAGCAATATTAACTTTGATAAACTGTTAAAATCAGTACAAATAAGCATTTTTTAAGTTTTTCCAAACAATATATCTTTTACATAAAAGGAAATAAAAGCCCGGAAATATACAAGACATAATAAGATCACTTAAGCTTGCCTGGATTGTTCTCCCAGCGGCTGAAGGCGTGAACGATATGAGAAAAGTTCATTGGATTAACAAAGACAGTGACTAGAAGATAATACCGTAGAAGACTGAACGTAGAAAACTAGAGGGGTAAAGCACGTGATCAAACAGTCTGGCTGGATGTCATTCGGGATACCAAGGTTCTACAAGGCTGTATCGCCATCGGAAATAAGTAATATGTTGAACAGGAGGAATGTCAAAGCGAATACATCTAACTCTGTAATCTGACAAATAAAAATACCCGTTTTACCATAAAAAAGCAAATTCGATTGTTTTCGACGTGCCTTCATACAATTCAATGTGATTTCATAGAATGTTTAAGAATATCACGACAAATGTATTTATTTAAGTACATCCCATTGAATTTGACAGAATAAAACCAGCTGGTAAGCATTTCTTTGTCCGTGATGCGTCTGACACATTTTATGCGCCAGAATTCGTGACCAGTAAGCGTATGAACTAATGACATGACCTAAGTAAGGTTATTTTTTCTAAATCACGCGTATACATACATTGTTGACAATTTAATATAATGCTGATTCACTTAGACCGGTTTATACTGTGTCATTTAACGGTGAAAATAATTATAATAAGAATGCGACATTTATAATATCAAGTGCGACTGTTACATTATGACACATGTATGCTAAGAGCGACACCAATTTGCAACTCAGATCTGTCATCTTAGATTTACATCATTTATGGTATAACTATGTATGCTCCTAAATTTACTTTAACATGCATCCTATCACGCCGTTTTCCTATCAGAGTAGACAGAAAGGATACAGAACTGTGCTTTCCTATCACGATATAATTTCTTCGTCATCTAATCATACATACATCTTATAGATACATGTTCTTCGATTTCTCTTACTATTTGTAACATATATCCCTCATTCATTTAAATACTATTTTTTTCGTTAATTTAGTCACTCTTTCAATATCCATTATTTGATGTATTCAAACCGTTTAATTCATTAGCCTCTCGTTCATATCTATATTTTATTTATTCTGCTATACATATTATAGTATTATTTTTAATGTTTTGACCTAGAAAATGTATTACAAATTAAGGGGGTATTCTCATTTCATGGGCCGAAAAATCTACGATTTTTTTTTCATTGAACGAATTTTTTTTTTAATTTTGTTTTTTTAGACATATTTATTTATCTTTTAAGAACATTTTCATAAGAAAAAAAATATATATTTTTGTTGTTATTAAGTGGGAAGTAAGGCCGCCCGTAGGTGGAGGGGGTCTATTATGCACGTAATTGTGGCTGTTGTACTAGTCTGAAAATTTAAAAAAAATCTGGTTTACTCAGAAAGCATGTGGCTATAGCCGGTACTAGAATAATTTTAAAAAAAATGGCGGCACGTTGAAATTAAAAATCATTTTTTTCATTTATTTTTGTTTTACAGGAGTGAAAAAAATCGAAAAAATTTATCGAATGAAATAATTCTAGTACCTGCTATAGAGAGAAGCATATCAAAGAGAATAAGTACTTATTTATTGAAATCGGTTAATTGGTTTTGGAGTTATTACAGGGAATAGTTTAAAAAAAGTTATTTTTAAGGGAACGCGTTTAAAGTTTCAAGTGCGACTTTTACACGAATTAAAGTAAATATTTTCAACTTACTGTTAATCAGCAATTTCAGGGTCATATAAACTTGTTTGAAAATCCCCTTTTTACACTTCTACACGACAAACTAAATATTAATTAATCTTTCCAAGAAATCCTATTGGACGAGAATTCTTGAAAAATAAGGCTACTGCCATAACAATAGACGACCCGACAGCTGCGAAGCTCAGGTCATTTTTCGAACGACGCGCGCTTGACTGTAAACCCTCATAACTTTTCGAATTTTCAAGATTTTTTAACATTTCTCACTGGAAATTATTTAGAAAGGATTATAGAAAAATTAAATGAAAAAAAACGATTTTTTTTAAATTCCAAATGAGAATACGTCTTTAATCATATTCTGAAAAAAGGAAGTGTGAAAAGCCTTTATAATGTGAGAGAATGACGAGGTATATAAACTTGTCAAACGTGTGTGCCAGAATGAAATAATTTGAAAATCTGTTCTCTCTGCCTACTCCAATAGGGATATGGCGTGATGGTGGTGATATTGCGTAAAAAAAAAAAAAAAAAACAAATATCTTGTTTTTTGAAAAAGTTTATGACATGATTTTTTTCCGTTCATTCATTTAATGCAATAAACACAAAACAGCTCGATGTTCCTCAGATTATTTTTTAACATTTCACACTCTCTCAAAAGTAAAATAAATCAAACGATATTTCCCTCTTTGTGAGCAACCGTAATATTATCTTAACCAGTGAACAATAAGCTAGAAAATCAATAACAACGTGGGAAAAGCCATGATTGTATCCAATGATACCTGCTCTGTTCTATGCGTAGTGGTTTATCTTATTTTTCTCCCATCAGAATGTAGGTTAATTACGTCACCAGTAGACAGCGTATTAACACATCGGCTGTGGTCCAAAGCGCCAACAATTAAAAGTGGCGCATTCATCCGTTTCATTATTTTCTCATATGTTATGAAATTGCATATGCTGCGTTGTGTTTCTACTCTGCCCAAGAAAGTTCTCACTCGATTTTTTTTGCCGCTTCGTAGAGGTCATTGTTCCATATTTTTACTTTGAAATGGTGAAAAGGTTAAGTTGCATATTAATTAAGAAATAATAATTTGAACTTTATAGATATTTTTGACCAGCATACGAGCAAGGCGTACTTTAAACGCCCTTATATGATTTTTTTACGTAAGTCTTTATTCGCCTAGTAATTGTTCACACCTATTAAGTGCTCGGCTCAGAAATCTAAGTATTCAGGATTTGTTGTATCGACAATTAACTCGCTTATTTACTTAAACTTATCTTTACTCGAACCGGTCGAATACTAGGCTAAGTACTAAGTACTTGTAAACAAATTATAATGGTTAGTAGAATTTTATATATTTTTAAATGATTAATGAAAATAATTATATACATACAATTTTTTTATGTTTTTATACTGAAACTTACATATACAAATATTTAAAAAAGGAATGTGTTCTGTCATTCTTTGATGGTCTTAAGGTGTGCATAAATACATACATACCATCAGGACATTTCCCTGTTGAGGCAGGTAAAGAAGAGAGAATGCCAGAGTTTACTATGCTTCGGCTCTTCTATATCCATACAACTTTTCATACAACTACGAATTCTCTGACTTTTTCGTTTATTTTCTTCAAATTATAGTTCACATGATCCAACCATTATTTTCTTGGTCTTTCTCTACCACGCCTTAGGATGTAATCTACTCTTCCAGCGTCGTTAGGGTGTAATCTACAATACATACACATATACGTATGTACGAGTGTAACCTGAAAATACGCTAAGTGATCTGATTCGATTAATTAATTTGTTCTACTATATCTTGAATTATGTTTGGTGTTGATTATATATATTTTAATTGAAAACGAGTAAATTATTCCTATACCAAACCTTAAGGTGTCTCTTCCAACATCTTCTTAAGGGTATAATGAACATATCATATGTTATATGTGCGAGCATAACTTTTGAATGTACCAGGTGATCTAGTTAGATTAATAGATCTGTTCTACAATACATAAATTGGAATCCTGAATAATAATAAATCTTGATTGTTGAACTTGAAACGGATGTAATTTTTAAAATAAACATCTAGTTTAGAAACGCCTTACTTTCTGACTGTTTGATTTTACTGCCTTAGTTTTTTTGTGGAATTCTCTTATGTTTAGAGTTTATAACAAGAAATTTAAAAAATAAAAACATTATTATATGTGAACTCAAGACTAACGTTTAAATATGAGAATGTTTGTCACTATTGTATATTATCCATAACCATCCTGCCGCCCCCTCTTATCTCGCCGAAAACATTGAGCGTATTTGCAATCATGGTGGACTTGCGCTACGCTCAAACAGAGATTGTTTATTGGCTTTCCCATTTCACCGCTACTTTTTTTACATCGTCATTTACTGTCCATACAGTGAGACTCTGGAACCAGTTACATACCAATTTTAAAGTCGGTCCATCATTGGCATGTTTTAAAAAGTTACTGAAAAATCTCTTCATTTCAAGTCAGTGTTATAAAGTGTTTAATCCTGATTTTTCTTTCCTCTCTATCACCTTGATATTTCCCTTCGATTGATGATATCTCACTTTTATTTTTACTACGTATATTGTTCATAAATTTTATGAAGATAAATAATCATTTGAATATTTTTTGCAACCATGTAAATTCCTTTATTTACTTTTGTCTGGTTTGTTGGAAAAGATTGCCATCTGGCAATAAGCAAGTTTTACAATTAATTGTTAAATAAATAATGTATTGTGAAAAACACGCATTTATTTTATTATACATGACAAGGAAAGTTACAATTTTAACAAAGTTTCAGTTTAAAGCTATGCATTTTAATAATCAAATAAAAGAAATCCCCTTCCTCCTTTTTGCTTAATATTATATTTACGCTCAGATTCCATAGACCTGCTTGCCAATTAACAAGGAATTCTGGTTTTAAGTCAACATGTGTCATATTGAAAAAACCCACACTTGAGAAATATTGAGATTTACACTTTTGCAGTTAAATAAACAACAGATAAAAACAATAATAGCAACATGTCATAAACAAAAAAATTACTCCTCTTTACGAGAGTATTGGAATGTGATACATAAACATTAAGAATTTTGTGTATAAACAATCATTGACAATAAGATCCCACCACTATTTCCCCCAATATGTAATAATACTCTCTCAGAGTCAACAATTTTCGAATTTTAAACTATGTAGCAGATCTTGCACAAATTCTGTTAACTGTTTTAAAAATATTTTTTTATACTTCTATAAATTCTTAGAATGATTATAAAGCGATTAACAGCATCAAGCGATCTACATAATATATGATCCCACTTTATGCTAATCGATAAGTGTCCATATTAAAAATATAATAATAGAAACATTTGACATTGAGTCCGGCTGTCGTGGGTGCTCCTCCCCTGCACTAGTGACGTCATCAACGGGAACAGCGTGGCATAATACAAACTGACACTTATAAGCAAAAAAGACCCAGCCTTTACTTTTACCTGTTTTATTTTTTTAAGAAAGCACAAGATCGCATTATGTAGATCTAGGATTTGAACAATTGAGACGAAATTTAAATACAGATTTACTGTTTTATAAACAACTCATTCGATTCGTTTCATGCTCATTCGATATTTCAAATAAAACATCTGTTTTTTTTTTGTTGTATCGTTTTGCATCCTCACGTCTATATATCATATATACGATTACATCAAAATCCTACCCACATATTGTCACTTTTTAATTAATTCAACAAACATTAAATGGCCCATTTAAATCCAATATTTATAACTAAGATTTCACAGGAAACTACTTTTTTCCAAATAACCAGATCATAATAAATAATTGTTACATGTTTAAAAATTACATTACAAGGAAAAAAGGAAACTATCAAAACGTCGTACATTACATGAAGAATAAAATGTATTTAAAAAAAGGAAACAGTCGAAACGTCGTACATTACATGAAGAACAAAATGTATTTAAAAAAGGAAACAATTGAGACTTCGTGTATTACAAGTAAAGTTAAATGTATTCATAAAAAGGAAACAATCGAGACGTCGTGCATTACCAGGAAAAAAATTATTTAAAAAAAAAAGAAACAATAGGATAGAAAGTATTTATTTTAATAGAAATGTGCGACCTCCGTAGCCAAGTAAGTAAGACGCTTGTCTTTCAGCCTAGGGGTTGCAGATTCGATTTCTGCTGGTGCCCATTTTTATCTAAAAGGATTCTAGGCTGGTTTTCACTTAAAACTTCTTTAACGTATTTTTAGTTGTTTGGAAAATATTTTCATAGGGAAATAAAATCGCTATGTACAATGTTAGTGCAATAAAATAATACAAAAATACGTTTTGTTATGAAGACATTTTAATAAATGGTTTTTTTTTATATACGTAAGAAGCAGAAAATGTATTTTGTCAGTTGGATATCCTTTGCATAATATTGTGTCTATGGTAATTATGCTTTTGTCTATAGAAATGATCTGCTCGCGCGCGATGGTTGAATAGTACCATCGTCGTGAAGGAAATGGTTGCAGAACTGCTATGAGAACATCTCAACTTCAATGCTAATAATACAGTTATGTCCCATTAAAGAAACAGGATGGCAATTCCTTTGTGATCAGGGGTGATCTTTTCTGTGTTTATTTTACATCTAGCAACATTAATAATTGATAAACTTCTTACTTTTTGCCTTCTCATGACTGTGGGTCGCGGTCACCGTGGTAAACTGCATAACTATAAACTATTCTCAATTCCTCTTGATCCCTTTCCATCCATAAAGTTGTAATAATCATAAATTATTATATTCATTTATTTTAATTGTTGTAGTATACCACGTGGTATATACTCGTGTAAAAGTCTCATAACTTATCAATTTAATGCGAATTTATAACAAAGCAATTAAATCATAATCAACAATCGGTAAATAACATCAACCTATTTTATCATTTTAATATGTCTTCAGTAAGATACAGGCACGCCTAGTTTACGGAGAACACGACAAATGACTCACATCAAACCCGGATCCATATAATTTGAGAGTGCTTTTTTTTTCTTTGCCAATTTGGTATATCGCTGTTTCCGATATATATTTTTGGTACGAGGCGTATCCAGAAAGTAAGTGTACTGAGGCTCTCACGACCGGATGGATTTTATTTTCGACATGTTGGCTACACTTCCGTGTAGCCTGACTCTTCCCCTCCGCAACGAGACCGGTTTGAGGTCAGTACGTTGAGAAGTGTCGACGCGACAACACGTTTCGTGATAAATGTAAATCCAATCTCCCGCCAAGTGCGAAATACGCGGCGTCATCCGTTATCTCGTTTGGAAGGGAAAACCTCCGGTTGAGGTTTATAATGAGGTGAAAACTGCATATGGGGATAAAGATATGAATCGTACGAGTGTGTACAAGTGGTGTCGCGAGTTTAAAACTGTCGTATGTCTGTGCATGATGATCAGAGGAGCGGAAGACCTTCAATTGTGACTGACGAAATTGACGAAATTGTTTTGGGACTGTCAAGGCATTATTTTAATTGAATATATGCCTCAAGGGGAGACCATCAACTTTGCAAGATACTGTGAGACCCTAAAAAAATTGCGGAGGGCAATTCAGAACAAGATGAGAGGCATGCTGACAAAGGGAGTCTGCCTGCTGCACGACAATGCCAGACCACACATGGCCAACGCCACGAAGGAACTGCTCGCCTCGTTTAAATGGGATGTCCTGAACCATCCCGCGCATTTTTCTGACCTAGCACCTTCAGATTACTATCTCTTTACCTCCCTGAAGCTGCACATGGGTGGAAAAAGGTTTTCAACCGACGAGGAGGTAAAGGAGGAGGTGGAGAAGTGGACGGAGGGGTTGGTGGGAAACTACTTCGAGGAAGGCATCAAAAAGTTGATACCCCGCTTCACCACCTGCATTGAGAGGAATGGCGACTATGTCGAAAAATAGCTTACATATATACTACGGTAACCACGTAATTTTTTTGTTTAAATAAAAAAATTGTAACGTACAAAAATTCAGTACACTTACTTTCTGGACTTACCTAGTATATTGCGATAACTTCAAATGTGTTTCCTAACTAGCTCAACATGTTAAAGAAATGAGAAAGGTTTAAAGAATCAATATGACTAACCAGAGCACCACATTGATTCTTAAATCCAGGTGTAAAACGGTCTAAGAGTGAAATCAGTCTTGAAGTGATGCCAGGAATCGAACCTTAGCATAAATTCTAACCGTTAGAACATAACCGCCGACTCGTTTTCATTAATCTTATTTTTTCTTATACTGTCTATGCATATTATTGACACTTGTCATGTAAATAAAAAAACATCCTAAAAACGTCCTTTATTTGATTAACCACCTCTTAAGTAAGCGATCTTTTTTCTTGGTTTAGCCAAACATCTAAATAAATTAATATCTCTAGAAAAAAATAATTATACGATTAGGAAAAATTAAAGCACAAAGGGTGTTTTAAATTTCACAAATAATGTTTTTTATTGATAGTATTATTGAATTTGGCAATCTCTTCAAACCCACCTGAAATATCTCAAAGACGCCTTAAGTAGCAACCAGGGAAATCGAACCCACAACCCCCGGACTGGAAAACAGACATCTTACCAATTAGGAGTCTAGTCTGGTTTCCATTTAACGCCTATTTAAACAACTTCAGGTTGGTTTCAAAAGATTGCCACATGGTCATAACCTCGCCAGATTATGGTATACACAACGAAAGTGTAATGTAATAATCTATAGTATAATAGGTTAGTCAATAAGTTTTGAAAGCGACATCTATGGAGCAGTAGAAAAACCAAAATTTCTACGCCATTTTAATATTTCATCTTTTATAAGAACATACTCCAAATTTCATTTCGATCTGTCAATTCATTCTTTGTTTACAAGCCATTTGAAGTTGACGTGTCAGTGTATTTTTTAACAATGGAAAAATCCGAATATCGTGCAGTGATTAAATTCTTTGTTTTGGAAGGTTTATCGGCTACTGAGATCCATGCAAAGATGGTGAAAGTATTAAAGGAGTCTTCTCCTTCATTTCCAACCGTTCACCGATGGGTTTTGGAGTTTAAGCGTGGCCGTACAAGCGTTGAAGACGATCAACGCTCAGGACGTCCAAAAAGTGCATCAACACCAGAAATCATAGCGAAAATACAGGATATGGTTTTGGAAGATCATCGATCGACTGTGGATGTGATAGCTGACACCATAGGCATCTCACATGGAACAACATGGCATATTTTGGCTGAAGTTTTGGGTTTCAAAAAACTGTGTGCACATGGGTGCCGCATTTGCTAACAATGCAACAAAAACACGTTCGAATGCGACTTTCTGAGCAACATTTGGAGCAATTTCGACCAAGTGTATTGATCTTATGGGAGACTATACTGAGCAATAAAAGTGATTTCCCCCCAAAAAAAATGTATTTTCATTTCCGCTTTCAAAACTTTTTGACTAACCAGTATAAATTAGAAACTTTCTTAAATATCTCAAATTAACTTCTCATCCAAATATCATAGATTTTTAGTCTTTTTTTAAAAATAAACTAATCAATAAAAATACGTGTAACACACTTTAAATCAATAACAGATATTAAAACCTGATTAAATAGTCGTTATCAAATTACACTTTTTGTTATACAACCAGGCGAGTTTATCACCATGTTGCAATATTTTCCAACCAATTAGAAAGCGTTATACTCATATCAAAACCAGACTACAATACTTTTTACAAAAAAGTAGATACCAACAGGAATTAATCCTCCGAGTTGGAACACAAACGTCTTTCCAACTAGGTCGTCCATTGTCATTGATTACGTAGTTCATTTAATGTTTCATTTAAAGTTTTGGCCACGGAATCAAAGAGCAACTGTGATCTTTTTTCGTATAAGTACTTAGATGATTGCGAAACGGAAGATGTAATGCTTGTTTTAATTCATCCGTGGCGTTTGTGTGAAATTCCGACGAACAATATAAAATAACGGACTTGTCGAAAAATGGTAGCCATTTCAAAGAAAGCGAATTTACAATACGTACGTGAAAGAACTGTGTCCATCTGCAGAATAGTTAACCGTCTTACTATTACATTTCTACGCATTCATCATTTAAAAAAAGAAAAATTCAATACTTTCATTGTGCACTATTTTTTTTTCTTCATTGTTAGGATAAAATTTAAATATCGTGATATTCACGTACTTTCCATGAAAAAATTAATCAATTCTATGTAAAAACAATTTGATATCATATTTAGCATTGAACCATATAGAAAATTTTGAAATGAAGTGTTATTTTTAACTATCTCAATCTATAACGCTGTTAATTACAATGTATTAAATACACATTAAAAAATAATCAGAAATTATTTTAATTTTACGGAACCAAATGATTAATTACAATTAGAGCCAGATAATAATCACATCAGTTGTCAATTTATCTAGTTTAATTCTGAAATAAGCAGGTCGTTGCATTTAACTGTAAATATTTTGGTTAATGGTTCATTTCCCAATCCGTTCAGAGGTAATGTTATTTTACCCAAAAAAACAATATTTGAAGTTTATAGGTCAAAACGGAACCAACATCCGAAGACCTTTTCCAGCACCGTGTGACGAATCTGTATTTTTCACCATTTCAGACACTAAATATATGTAGAATTGTTCTTCCTAATGAGTCAAATAAACTTTTCAAAAAGTTCATTAACTCATTAGTATACTGAGGGCAATAGTGAAACGTGTAGGATCCCTTGACAAGGACTCCATATAGAGTTGCTAGTATGACCTGTCAGTGGACCGAGAATTCCTCTCCACAGTTAGAAAAGATGCATAAGCATCAAGCTTCCCTTCAATAAAAATTTATATGTATTTTATTTAGCACTGCATATCCATCGTCAGAAAGTGTAATATGCGTAAGTGTTATTACCAGCAAAGTGTAACAACAGTCACAAAGTATTATTACCCGATGAAATATTTTTTATAGACTAGGATCATTTTATTCGGGTAGATTTTTCGAGGAATCAACCCCGAAACGTAGATAAATTCGAGAAGTGTAAACCTTTACATAGTCACTGTAAATTGAATATATGCAGTCAAATTACACGAATTAACTTTAAATTAACATTCGTGTATAAGATACTGGGTAACCTGATCTGTAAATGGTGATAAATTGAAGAATTTTGGACGCTGAGATGGTTTAGTTATGTTATGAGAACAAATTATGAAAAAGTAATTTGTTAATTTATAGGTTATAAATGCATGGTAAATAAGGTAGAGATGAAACGAAACAAACGTGACAGGTCTATTTGGATTTTTTTAAACTATGTGTGTTTGAATATTGTGCATAATCCGTTACTAAATTGAATGGTTGAATTAAAATAGGCACTAAGTACCAAAAAAAAAACTAAGTATGCAGTTTCGTTCTATATGTCATATATAATGAAACTGCATACTTTGTTTTTTTTGTTTTTTTTTGTACTTAGTGCCTATTTTAATTCAACCATTCAATTATTTCCGACAAGAATTCTGCCACCTGGAGAGTATTCAGCGTTCCACGAATCAAATCCTCTTCTGTGCAAATCACCGGAATCCTCGGATACTGCAGCAAATGTTACATGAACTACTCCCCACTGCAGATACAGAAAGTCTGTCTATCATGTAATCTCCATTTTGCTATATTGTTTTATTTTTTTTCAATTCCGGCTTGGAGCCTGTTAAGAGATTGCCAGGTCTTTCAGAACAGTTCAGAGCTAGGTGGTAATGCTTCAACAGGCAAAATTCACTCGCTGGGACCTGATGTTACTTTACACTTTTTCAATCTAGCAACAACAGGTAGTTGGTCCAGAGGCTAGGTAACATTAATAAAACTACCCCTCGATATTAATTAACCAAGGGGCTGAGGGGTTGTGACTATGCAAAGGATGGCTGGTTCTTCGAATTGATCGGATCTCTCAATACGCCACAACAACACAGCATGATCAAGCGCATAACGGTATACATTAATTATGATGAAAGTGTAGTCAGTATATATGAAAGCTCTGTCTTTTGCTTTTGCTTACCTCCGCAAAAGACACAACTGATATAGGTTAACATAACTATCTTCCATTTAAATATTTTGAACTCGATTTCTGATGACGATAAAGTTTGTCCTCAATCGTTTTTCTCACTTGATGCCTTTTAGCACTTTTTTCATGACGCAAATTGGTTTAGTCGCGACAGTTAATTAATTGGTGCAGAAACTCCAACGAATTAACCTTCAAGTTTTCACAGTTTCACACGTTTCTAACATTGCAGGGTTTAGAAAATCATTTTTCATTACAAATAAATTGTAAACTATTACTCGTGCATGCAACACAACTTGTTTTCCACTCTGATGTTTCGGTTTCAAGCCGCGATAGTGACCACAAAAAATAAAATATATCCCATTTTGGTTTATTCCACACTGGCCCTAAAACGTATTTTTGATTGGTTCAATAAAAAATCCATGTCGGGAGGTTTTGCCCAATGTTGCCAACTCAACATTTTTGATATTTGGAGTTAGCTTTAATTGATTACAATTTTTCGGACCTTCAATCTGTTTGTTGCACTTTTATAATTTTAATAACCCCTTCTTACTAGGGTTTTTTTTATGTTTAATGTATATAAAACACAAAAAATAAAGATTCATAATGATTATGAATTTAATATTACAAATTTAAAAAATTACTTCATTTAGTGAGCTAGCTAACACACCTCCAACGCGTTTTAATTCAACAAGTGTCTACTTAATTATGTATCAAACCTATAATATTTAAGTAGTAAAACTGAAACACGTTAAGTTATTAAAAAACTGAAAGTTAAAATATTTAAGTAAAATATAATTTTATAAGTGTAATGACTGAACGATAGCGATTGTTACCTATATTTAGGACCCTCCGTGTTTGCACATGTGTTCGATTTGGCAAGAAAATTACCAGGGGAAAAAAACAAGATCATTTTCAGATCTTTCAATGTGTTATAAAGACACTTTCGATATGTTTTTACACCAATAATTGTTATTGTGTGTATATTGCTCATATTAATTGTTATACGTGTGTATAGTGCTCATGTTAATTGTAATATGCAGTGCTTTTTTGCGGTGGAGCGCAGTGGAGCGGCGCTCCACCACGTTTTTTACGGTATACAAAAAGTTTGACAAGAAGTGAGCTCCGGCACATTTAAAAAAAAAGCACTGGTTATATGTGTGTATAGTGCTCATATTAATTAAGAAATATGTTAAGAGTTTATAAGGTCATAAGATAAGACTAAAAAATACACATCAAATTTTATATTCCCTTTAACAAGCTTTAAGTAATGATTTACTTTAAGCGACTATCCTTTAATTTGACATTAATCTCACCAGGCTGGACTGTGAATGAAGTATACTCGTATATAATTCAATACGACCATTTTTAGGAAAGTCACTAAATTATATGTATGGTTATTAAAAATGCAAACGTACATACCGTTACGAAATTTCCTTGTCATGATATGCAGAAAAGACAGAACGCCAAACATTCCTATAACGACATTCTTCTTACGCCTCCTTTACATCCATGCATTTTCTAATACAGTATCTTGTGTTTCTTTTATTCTTGTCTTTCTTTCTTTTAAAATTTCATTCAATCGGTCCATCAATACTTTTCTCTGTCGTCCTCTACTATACCACCCACGTATGCTTGCATTTTAAATAGGTTATTAAAAATAATATTAAAAACATAGACAATTTTTTTTCATCTTCAGTAAACGAAACCAAATAAATACATATTTACTTCAGATGGGTCCTACAGTCACTGAAGAGGTTTAGTCTCCAGGACGATGTTTCTCCAAACCGATTGGTCACGCCGTCTCCTCCCAGCCTCCCTCCACTCCCAGCGTCCTTAAGTCTTGCTTCGTGTTATCCAAACACCTCTGTTTTAATATGTTAAGTGGCCTTCTTCCATTATGTTGGGCTTACATAATGATCTTTGTTTAACGTATCAACTTTTGCGACCTTTTCTCATTGGTAATTAGCGGTTTTCTCGCCAATTTCCGAATTTCTTAATTGGATCTCAGTTTCCACTCTCCTGCAGCCTTTTGTAAACCAAGTATGTTAATATGCATATACAATTTGATTTAATCAATTTTAAAACGTGTATTGAAATTAGGCGCATCTCGTTAACTAATCTGCACATCGCAGCCACCTCTAAATTCAGTCATTCATTTTTACTACCGGAAATCAAGATTTAATTAAAATATAATTACCAAAAAACTACTTCCAAATTAAACTTGATGTATTTGCTCATATCTAACTCGCTATGAATTATTACAATTACTATTTTATGGTTTTATAGCATTAATGACGATGCCGCGAGCCGGTTAACATCTTGAGATGTGTAATTATCACAGTTGTGTATTGCGTGCTGAACATTACTCGACACAATTACCTGGTTTATACAGATTTATCTTCCCACATTTTCCAAATAACCAGGTAACCATTACTGGCCCAGATCATTACACATTTACCGGACACGCGACCAAAACTCAATATGAATCTGTCAGATTATGCATCGTATAATATTATATCTAGTTATGATTACAAATATACTAACGATGACGTTATGCTTATTCTACGAAATGTAAAGACGACTTACGTTGTCTAGTTAATAAGATGCATGTCTTCAGTCCAGTGGTTGCGGGTTCTACGTCCGTTAGAACTCCGATTTTTTAAAAAGTGTTCCAGTTTTACTTTCATTTAAGGCTTGTTTTACACCTTTCTGGTTGGTTAGAAGAGTTGCCATATAGTAATTAACCTCCCAGGTTGTATTGTATACAGTGATAGTGTGATAAATACTATGCTTCCAATAAAAGCAATTCATATTGCATTAAAATAAAAATTACCTCAAAATGTGGTAAAAAGCTGAGTTACGAAAATTAAAATGTAATTTAAAACCAATTTCCCTTAGATATTTCTCTTAGATATCAGAAACAACATAATGATATCAATGCGAAAACTCAAACTTGTAGGGTGTGAAAATGGATTGAAGGGAAAAAATTACGTAAGAAGCAAACAAAAAAAACCCTTCCAGCCAATATCTCAACACTTAAAAGAGAAAACGATTTAAACACTTATCATAATCACAAAGTGGCAAAAACAGCATCCCACCCGTCAGCAATCTCCCAACACATTATTTGCAAATAGCGCCCCTCCCAAAGGCAGAGCGCGTGAGATCATCCTTTATCGCATTAAACAGCAAGCAATGCGAGTCTTCGCAGCCCTTTTAGCGCACTCTCCACGCCGACACACTTTTTACGGTGCAATCTTAAAAATAATTCATTAGCTCTAAGAAATCGTGCTTGGGAAACGTCTACACAGTGTTTCTCAATATTTACGACCGGAATTTTTCATTGTTGTCTGGATTTATATTCTATATATTTTCACTTTGCACTAGAAATTATTTCACTATACAGTAGAAAGTAAATTTGGATTTGAACCAGTCACTCAGATATTATTAGTATATATAACACCACAGAATGAAATAGAGATGGCATCACTATTTTTCCTGCATTAATGTGATTATTTTACAATTCTCATGGTGGAACTTTTTTTTACTAAGTGCATTTAGTTTTCACTTTACATTAAAAACTATTTCCCTATGCAACAGAAAGTAAGGATTTCAACCAACTACTCAGATGTAATTACAATATTATACATATCACCACAAAATTAAACAGAGTTGACACCACTTTTTTCCAACATTAAATTGATTAATTTACAAGTCTCACGGTGGAAGGTTTTATTAAGCCTACTTAGTTTTCACTTTGCAATTAAAATGATTTCACATTGCAGCAGTGTAAATATTTCAATCATATACTCCAATGTCATATGAATCTTACATGATAAAACAGAGATAACATCGCTTAGTATTATATTATATTACACTTCAAGTATATACAGTACAACCTGGAGGTTAAATTGCCATGTGGTCATTTCTTCCTACCAACTAGGAATGTGTTGAATAAACCTTAAATAAAGCAGAATGAAACTATTTTAAAAAAACTGTGTACCAACGGGCTACCGAACCTTAAACCACCGAGTCGGAAGACAGGCGTTTTACCAATTAAGACGCAAGTAACTTTTTTGAAGTAACTGTTTCACTCATCTTACTGTAGTTCAATTATAAGTGATTGGAAACACTGCAATACGAACAAAACTATATCATTATTATACAATAATAACTCGCATCCATCTCAACAATCTGTTATATGGGAAATAGCGGGTAAGGGTAGTTCTGTTGCGCCTCTTTCTCGGCCTTTGACATCTCCAGGAACCACAAGTCTTTCCGAATTGTCTCCTTTACTTGTAGTTGAGATTTTGTTTGAATCTGATTAAAACCAATCAACCACTCTTAGGACTATTTCAAAACGTGAAAAATACTCGAAAAACCTACAACAACAATATAGAATCAAACGAAAAGTATTTAAAGTTCTAAGAAATAATTCATTGAATAAAATAAATAATTTATAACCGAACAGACAAACATCATATTTTATACATTACCTCGCTAGTGGGTTGGTTCTAAATCGGTGGTTGTCGAGTATCAATAGTTAAGGAATGCAATCGCCCATGCACCTTACACTATTCTGCATTTTGTAATATTTAATGCGAGTCGCTTTTGGTATTGTTTGCCCGTCAAACCTTTTTAGAATATTCTTGCGAAATTCTCGAACGAATTTTAGATTCTTGTCGTATCTACTTTGTTCCCAGTAATTCTCAAGCATCATTCAGCTATTATGAAAAGAATAACAATTAAGAATATATTATCTTGATGGTAATTTTTGGCACATTGAATAGTTGCAATATACGTTACATATTTTTACAGCAATATGAATGTAAGTTTGACTTTGTTTTTTTTATTCGGTGCAAATCGAAGGTAATGTGATTTGTATTATTGTATTGTATTACACTTTCTGCTGTCTACTCCAGAATCTAAGGCTAAAGAAAGATGATCAGTAACATGCAGCAAGAGAATATTGTCATATTTCGAACATATCGCTAAAAGAGATTAAGACAGTCTAAAGAGGCTGGTAGTTACTGAAAGTGTTAACACGTTCACTGCGTATAAAATACTTAATGTCATTCAGAGATGCTGAAAACTCGCGAATTTTTAAAAACCCATAACTTTGTTAAAAATCAAATTCTACTTTCTATTGAAACATCATATACAAGCGTATTCCTTCGTGTCTTCAAAACACATGAAACCGGCGACGAATCCTTATCGGGAGACGTTTATGAGTGCACTAAACATTCAAGGATTCCCGTGTCCATACAAAATATTTGTATGGACACGGGAGCCGTGTTCGACGCAGTGAACGTGTTAAGGAATGGCGAGCCAGAGAACGATATCCAGCAAGGTGTATAAAACGAAATCAATGAGAGGATAGTTCCTCATTTACTGCTACACAGTTCATCAAGACTCAACACAGGAAAAAGTGAAGGCGTATCATCCGCTAATTTCCAGACCATCAGGAAATCAGTAATTTTAAACCAACCACAGAGATGTTGAAAGGCTGTATATGAAAAAAACAGGCTAGAAATATTTATTTTATGACGGTCAAGAATCAAATCCGAAGCCTCCGGGCTGAAGACAAACAATCTACCACTAGATCTCGGAGCTCATGATAGAGCTAGACGATTCCTTTCATCATCAAGTATTCTAATAAAATCGTCAATCGATCTGTAGATAGATGTCGCCTTTGAGAAAAATTATGTGCATGATGTTACATACAGATCAAACTTAAGGCTTTAGTGTTAATAACGATGTTAAAGGTTTTGCTGCAGCTTTCATCGGCTCAGGTTCATCAAACGCTGTATTATTTAATCCATAAAGATCTGAGAATATTTGTATAAGACAACTCACGTGTTCCGAAATTCAATTCTAAAATGTTGAAAAACAAAACCATTAACTAGGCATTGCTGTCGTTTGACACGTATAATTAAAACAACTTATCATTTTAACTCGTCCATCACACGTAAACATACTGCCCAGATAATATAACTCATTTACCTGTTCCATATTCTCAGAACTACTCCATACACCACATTTTTTATCACCTATAACCACAACATTTCATTTTAGTGCATTATTTTTTATGCATCGTTACAATGCGCACAAAATTAATGCAAATATATTTTTTTAACAAAGCTTTGTTAATCCAACTACACATCTCAAAAAATCTATATTGTTTCTTTCATTCATTCTCATCGTTCTTGTTTTCACTTTATACAGCGCTATGGAGAATACTAGACACTTAACTACACTTATTTCATTTCTTCTGAGACCTGTTAGTCCAAATCCTGAACAAACTAATCATTGCTGATTTTGCTGTTTCAACTCGTCTTCGGATTTGAACTTCGTATCCTCCATTACTTGAAATAAGAGCCCTTAGGAAGACAAAGATGGTCGCATGTTCGTATATTAATATTAAAATAATTAAAATTAGTATGATTTACTACATGTTTTTTTTTAATTATAAAGAATTATTCTGTATTTTAAATATATTATTGAACGCCATTTAAATAATAATTTCGATTTGTTTTATTTTAAAACAATTTATTTGAAAATAAATGTAAACAAATCAATTATCTTAACCATTGAATAGGCCGTAATAAAGAGAAAATAATTAACGTGTGACCATCGCGAGTTAAGTCAACGTTAGAAAGTAACCTTTCAATAAATCTTTCATTCTGGAATGCGAGCTAATGGAGAATATCCACCATAGAAGGCTTCCAGTTCCCAGTGTGCTGTTGATCCAAGATCATTACAAGATATAATAGAGACCTCAAGGAGAGGAAGGGACAAGGGAGATTGAGTCTGATGGTGTTCACGCTTGCCTTCCTCTAATTGTTGCACAAAAGAGATTCTTTAGAAAAGCACTGAGCTGATGCCTATGGGTAAATCCACCGTAGTCATCTTTTGTAGATTTGCTCAACCTTTTTTTAACCTGAAATTTTATCACCTAACATTTTGTAAGAGACTTATTTTCTTAGGAACATAGTGTCAGCATAAAGTACACCCTTTCACTCTTGAGGAGAATTTGCTCCCTAAACTGCGGTGTTTAAATTGTCCTTATATTATTAATATTAAACTCAAGATAACGAATATTAAAAAAAAATAAGAAATCAATAACAATAAACAAAAATAGAATGCTTCTTTTTTTATATTTGCAAATGGAGTATCATTGATAAATAACAGTGGAATGATGGCTAAAAGCATTTTAAAACCAGAATCCCAGTAATAAATAAAAAGTCTACTATTCACACTATTTGCACTGGTTATCCGAGCTCTGACATTTGGGCAGATATCTCTAGATTATTACGACATAATTATTATTTTTTATTGTATTATACTTTGTCGTGTACAGTACAACTGTTGGACTTACTTATTGCTATGTGATAATCTCTGCTAACCAATCTGAAAATTTTTAAAGAGGTTTGAAGTGAAAGCCAGACTAAAATCCTTTTAAAAATAATGCGGGATAAAAAATATCGTACTCGTAACCTCCGGATGGAAGACAAGTGTCTTACCAATTGAATTATGGAGGTCATCTATGATGTGAAGTGATAAATCCCATGGGGCTGATCATTAAAAGAAAGAGAAATACACAATAACAATTAATGCGACTAATTATAAACTCGTTTAACAAGGCTGGAATCTTCTTTTCTAGAAATCGGACCCAAAATCCTAAAGTGGAAGACTTTTAGGAACTGGTGAAGTCACGGAGATATTTCGTTCTATTAAAGCATTATCAAATATCGAAAGAGTTCTCTCATTTTCTATAATTTTCTTTTCTGTAGATTTGGTAGACCTTATTTATTTAGGTTCATTAAAATCTATCAAAAAAAATTATGAAGTAAATATTTCCTTTGCAATGTCACCCGTCTCTAAAAATTAAAATAATAGTATTATAGACGGAATAAGTTCACACAGCAATAAAATTTAAGATACATAATTATGTGATTATTTATGAACAATAGCTACACTCGTAGCGCGACATTGGCGACGCCTTAATTTTAATTTCATTTTCACACCTTTTTCAACCCATTTTTATTGAATGGCAATTAAAATCTGCCTTTTATAAAAAAAATGTATCACGAATTAAAGTCGTTTATTTAAAATGCTTATAAAATTTCGTAAGATTGGATTTGACATAAATATTTCCACATTTTAGGTGTTTCATTGAAATTGTGCCAATATATTTTTTGAAGATTGATTTCGAATCTCACAAGATTATGTATCTTGAACTATGTACTCGTATGTACATATATGTGCAACTTTCGTGACTGTAAATCAGCTGTCTCAGAACAGGCATCAAACCTAGTAAGATGACTGATATAGAGCGTTTGTCTTTTAAATAAATAAAATAAAGAAACATTTTTACAATTTGACATCAGCTTATCTTACCGAGTTGTGTACCTCTGGATCGAGAAATTTAATTTACTGACCTACGAATATAATCAACTAGTAATTCTTAGTAACGACTTTTTTCGTCTCGTTCGTCATATTATTATCGGATTCTATAAATAAACAAATTTCAAACAAATTATTATACAATCAGAGATGCTAGATAGCCTCTTCAGGAAACAAACTTTCTAAGATCTGTTGCTTTTGATCTTTAATTTCTTTTCATGTTTTACTGCCTTCATAGAAGATTAATTATCCCGATAACTTTTATAGTATTCAAATGCGTCAATTAATTAGTCGTTAATTGAAGATAGATTAAATCGATGGCATTTAAAAGTAGAAATTTTACTAATCAGAGAAAATGGAACACTTTAAATACAATTGAATTATTATATAATTAATTATATACATAAAAATCAAAATACTAATTTTAAGTTCTATATATTTATTTTCACTTCCTGGGTGACTATTTCGACTTGTTAGGCCAATATCGATAATACGAAATTAATATACGTGAAGATTCAGTTCAAAAAAACGTCTTAAGAAATTATATGAAATAATTTATAGGATTTATTATAGTTTCATTTTACAGCCTTATCCTAAGGATTTCAGTAACTTATAAAAATGTCAGTGGTTCTGTATGTTCAACTTAATCCATGCAGAAAAGTATTTGACGGACAACCATCCACCACTCTTTTCTTCCATTATTTAAAGGCTGAAGGTTTCTACATTCTCAGTTTTCCGACAATCCAAATGAAGTCCATTGAATACTTTAGGGTCCACTACTCTGAGAACCCAATAGAGAAAGCTGAGTTTATTTAAACAAATCAAATATATGATTTTATCATTTATACATGAAAACATTAAAATATTGATATACTCATATAATGCTTATTGTATCAAAATTCCTGGGTATAATACGAGCCCTGTGAAACGGATCCCACAAGTAATGTATCAATTTTTGGTCCAAACTTATTATATTGTCATTTTGATTCAACATTTTTTTTAATGTACAATACATGCACATCATCACGCTGTGTCCCTTATGGGGTAGGTAGAGAGAAAATATTTATGTTATTTTCTATCCAAACACACAACTTTCGCCTCCTCGATATGCATATATCTCGTCACACGCAATCTTCAATTATTTATATTTCTCACTTTACCTTCTTTCAAAATCTGGTCCACTTGATCCAGCCACGTTTTCATCGGTTTACCACGCACTTTTAACTCGTATACTCGTTTATTCACTCTTTCGTTATTATTTTTCTCCACATGTCCAAATAATCTGAAAGCTCCTTTTTTATAAAACATCTATTTTATCCATGCATTCGTTTCTGATTTCTTTGCTAAGTTTTTTTAACCTTTTTGTGAAAATAACACTTATGACTTTGGAATATAACTCTTAGCAAATAAACCGTAAAAGTTAATATTTATTCTAACACACCATAACATTCAGAAATTTTCACCCAACTTTCCATTTTTCTGGTCGATCAAGCTGTAACGTATTGTTTCAATTTTCTCCTATATTTCTCACTTTCAGCACGCCCAGACATCTGCTCCACCAACATTCTAAAATTACATTGTATGACTAATTGCTCATTCTTTTCATTTATCAGGGCGAGTTGTAATCAGGGACGCTATTGTTGTTTCAATTTATAAATTGTTTTCTAAGAGGAAATATATATTTGGACTATAGTTCATTTCTAATATGCTAAACATTTTATTTTATTGTTTCAGAATTTTTAAACGTAATATTTTTTTCTGTTTCCCTAAAATTAAATATTATTTAATGCATACATACATGTAAAACCATCGTTGGAGTAGACAGAAAGGATATAGATTCATATTTTTTATTGTGGCATACAGTTTCTATGATTTTTCTGACTTTTTACTTTTCCTTCTTTCGAAATACACTTGAGCTAACCATCCTGTCCTTTTCTTCCTCTACCACGCATTCTTGCCATTTCTGAGTGCTCTTTCTCATCCGGCTTAATACATCAGTCTTAAGTTTACATTCATCTTTAATCCCTCCATTACGTATACTCATTCATTGTCACCCCATGTAGTCTTCTTAGTGAACGCATTTTTTAGCATTTATTTGGCACACTTCAAAGTTCAGTAATAATTCTGAATGATGCATGATGTGTTCGGAATATGTTAATTTTCGACATATATTCCGACCTCGGTGGCCTAGTTGATAAGATACTTGTCTACCAACCCGGAGGTTGCGGGTACGATTCCCGTTGGACCCCAGTTTTTTTAAAAAGGATTCCTGTCTGGTTTTAATTAAGACCTTTTTAACATATTTCTGGTAAGTTGGAAGATATTACCACATGGCAATAACCCGCCAGGTTTTACTGTATACAACTAAAGTGTAATACAATATAATATATTCGCACTAATATAAAGGTAAAAATAAAAATTCGCAGTTGACAATGTAATAATAAGAAATCTATAATTAATATCACCGTTTCATAATAAAACGTCACCTCAGGAAGGATGTGCCATTGAATTAATAATATGCAGCTCATAAATGACGTAAGGCCTCATGAGCTCATAAGGCCTAAAAGTAGTATACTCTTACAAACACTAGAATGTCGTTATGAAATGATAAATCTACAACCAACCAGAAATTGGCAACGCTGCTTTTAATTATTTTATCAAGATTATTCCGTTCAACTAATGACGCAGGATAATGGGTAATGTGAAAGTTATTTTCAAAATATAATTATTAAAGATGAATTTGAGCTTAAAGCTAATGTGTTAAGTTGAGTAAAAAATTGTACGTTCAGATGATTCGGACATGTTCATCGGATGGGTGACGAAATACTAGCTGAGCATACTAGTACATATAATAAAAATATAAGAGGGAATCATAGTAGAGGACGACATAAAAAGTATGGTTGGAATTTTCTTCCCATCGATCATAGCGTCAAGATATTTTACACCCGGATTATATACTCAGGCGTTCAAATGAATAATTAGTTTATTGGTAGCAATGTAGTATGTAAATATATTATATATCCTGTAATTACATATACACGAGAGGAATGGGAAAAATACATTTTAGATTGATGAGTGGCAGTCGAGACCGATAAAAGTATGTTTGGACCAAGTAAATGAAATTTTGAAATGAGACACAGAAAGTATGAATGTGGACGAAGCGAAAGAAGTATGTCGTGATACGAAAATTTGGCGCAATATCCTCTTTTCCTACCTCAACAGGTGTGATTTTATATGAATATGTTTTAAAAATCACTTAAAAATAGTTTTGATTGAATCGGGACAGACGAGATCACCGGCCCTGCCCTGCTCATAACCGAGTTTTAATTAAAATCAACGTTAGAAACAATTCATTGAGAAGAGAACAATACCGCTAAGCATGGAGTAGTTGTTGGCGCTATTAAAAACCGTTGCAGATTTAGTACCTATATACACTAGTTATGGGCCGACGGAGGTCGCATGGTGGATGCTCTAATTGCAGTGCAATGCCTCTATCTAATCAGGATTTCTCATTGGAATGTTACATTTTAATATTTCATCATATCTTTACTATTAATATTAAATTTACTTATTGACAAACGAAACGACACGTAAGTGACCTTTTCATGTCACCGTAACAATTTTAAAACAAAGACAATATATCGATATCTTCCAAAAATACTGACAATTCAAATGGGATTCGCAAAAATACCAGTTTATTGTACAACACGGAAAATAAAAAGAAAATCAAATACAATCAACAATATAATACTTGAGAATGAAGAAATACTATTTCTTTCAATGACGACAATGAGAATACAAAATTATAGGGCAAATTACAAAAAAATACTTGGAATAAAAGAAATAGTATAACAAGTCTCCTAATCCAAACCTAAGGTTAAGGAAATACTGGACAAGGACTTACTTGCACTCAACAACATTTACATAGAAAATATCCACCAAACAGATATTGAAAATTGATTAGCACTATATCAAAACATTTTATGTAAGATTTTGTTTTATAGGTTCTTTCTCTTGAACCGCATTAGTAACAGTGGTTTGTGTTATCAAAAAAATATAGTTCACCAATAAAATATTAAGAATATATTGATTTTCGTACCTTTCGTAGGCAATGTCTGGTCTACGCTTCTTACGTCTTACAAAAGTTTCATTAGTTTAAAATAATAATCTAATATTCAATATATTGTAGAATAATCAAACCCTTATGATTCGTACAAAATATTTCGTTTGACAGCTGCATGATGCATACGAGTATGTCACTTGTTGTCACTTGTAAAAGTTTGCGAGTATTCAACACGTGAGTAAAATCAAAGAGTCTTGTTTCTAGTTATTGTATATATATTGTATTGACTCATGGTCAGTATATAAAAATTCACCTGTATTATGCTAAAAGGTTTACACAAAATCGATTACATGAACGATACAAAACAATATAAGTGCTGAAAGACGAGTTATGCGTGGATGTGATGTAGATGAAATGGACACAAGTCCTAGGAGAGCCGCATCACACACACACACACGTAGGTGGCTCCTTATCCAGGCGCTGGGCCCACAATCCTTCCTATAACATACAACGGGAAACATATAGAGAGGAGAGAGAACAAATCGAACAGAAGCACAAAGAAACCTGAAATTGCATCTTAAACAACTAAGATATAATATGATCAGAGGGGTAAGAATAAGTACTCTTTTTATTTTAAACAATAATGAATATCTTTTAAATTCTTTATATTATTTTAAGCCATTTTTTCTCAGTCCACGAGTGTTAGTCCGATTTTTCATCAGATATATATATATTACATTCTGTTAGGCATGTACGCCTATATATATACATTTATATGTATCGGGCATTCCCTGATTTCGTTACAATGTCGCGTATCGCTTAAACTAATTATATGTAAAGAAGACATGTGAAAACAGTTAATTACCGGTGGCAGAGCAAACTCAACAAATGGCTACCGACCAGATCGCGGCGGTTCCTTTGTTCCACTGTGATATCGGCTACATCGATGGAATTTACTACAATTTATATACTGACACAGGACATTGTTTCAATAGAATCGATCTCAAACTGTTAGAATGTTATTTTAAAAGTAAGACGAACTACTCTTAATTAATTATCTTATTGGTTAATTGTGTCAATTAATGGACTATTTAATTGTAAAAAATTCTTAAAACATTAAATTTTCTATTTATTGATCATATCGTCTAAAAGCTATACGCTAGGATACTATGAGTAGATCGGGTGTTTAAATAAATAAGAAGTTTATTGATAACAATGTATGTAAATATGTATAATTTAATTACACATATATGTTAGATTGTATACCCCAATAGAGACATGTCGTGTTGGTGATGATGATAAATCGTGATGTATTAAGAAGTATTTAAGCGTAAAACAAATGTTCCTATGTGAACTAGATTCTTTTATACGTCCGTAATTATTTTTTATACTAATGCGCCGAACAAAATGAGACCAATTTAGTTAATAACAATATCCGCGTGTAATAAAACAAATTGTTTGCTGAGATTTGAATATGCGATTACATTCGCAAGAAAGGAGAGCATCGGGCTCCCTCCATATGTAAACTGCCCCGGGATATTCCTATTCTGGGCAGGGCTTCTTAACTGGGTTTCGCCTGAAAATTCAACATCAAGAAACAACACAAGCCAATATAGCATATAGTAAAGATGTGCAGAAAGAAAATAAAATTATATTTAATTATGAAAATCGAAGTTAAACGCTTTGATAGTTCTATATCCTTTATTTATTTACTCCACAACTGTTTCGACATACAATGGCATTGTCAAACTATTAGTGAAGTATACCCCAAAATGTTGACATAGTGTACTCGTAAGTACAGTAGTATTTTAATTATTAAATTACTAACATATTTAGATGAACGTATTCAATATTGATACCAGTCTGATTTTCACTTAAGATCTTTTCAACATCTTTCTGATATATGGAAATGATTGCCACTAGATAAAAAATCCGGCAGGTTATCCTGTATTCAAGGAAACTGTAATACAATACAAGAACAACAGGCCGAAAATGAAGGTGGAAGACGATGTGCGAGAGAAGTGGCAGTGGTTGGAACAAGCCTACGTTCTGCATTTAAGATGATGCTGATGATAATTGAGAAGCGCTGCCGTATATAAATCAATATTACTAGCATCTCGCAGGCCCAACACTGTTTTAATGAATCCTGCCACTGTGTCCCGTACCCGTAACGATTTCCTCACTTAACTGATAATTAAAATACATATTTTGTTTGGATACCAATCACAAAATAATTATAATCCATAATAGAAATTTGATTAACACGTAGAAGTTTTTAGAATTATATGATTTATAGTCTTTTAAATGCCCGGTAGAGATTATTAATAATTATGTGCGTGAATTCCACTCACTTAACTGGTAAACTTCCGTTCACTAAAATGGGATAGAAACCCACAGAACACTTTTTATTTCATTTATAATAATTTTATTTCAACTTGAAAGGTGCAATACCTTTCAAGTTGAAATAAAATTATTATTATTATTCAATAAATGAAACACAATTTTGCAAAAATAAGCGAAATGTGACAAAATATATCGAATATAACAACTAAAAAATACGATTGATAATAATATACAGGTAAAAAATCATGTTTAAAAAGTCATGACGTTTTCATTTTCGGCACCCTTTAGTGATAGTGAACCCTATGAACTAATGTTTTAGTTTTCGGCACCCTTGATGATTTGTCGAGTCAAAATTTAACATTCCTCTGAAATCCATCATCAGCAGCTACAGGTAAACTATTTCACTGAACAGGTATACCAACAAAGAAAACTTCACATATCTGAGAAAATAAGAACAAAACATAAGAGTTAGCCCCCTTGTGCAAGTTTAAATTAATACGTTTCAGTTATTACTACGATTTTTTATAATAATTGCATTTTAAAACATAGATTTTCCAAAAGCAGTTAAGGTGGCTGCATGCATTTAGAATCGACGTGACTAGGCACTATTTCTAAAAACTGGAATATATAAACCATTACATTAAAAATATATTTAAAATAAGAACTTAATATTTAAAATCGAAACAAAATAAAAAAAAACATATTTTATTCCAGAATTATTCGTATATGTATTACACTTTCATCCTATACAGTACAATCTGACGGGCTTATTGCCACGTGGCATTCTCCTTCAACTACCAGAAATGTGTTTATACAAGTCTTTTAAAAAATCAGACTAGAACCCTTTTAAAAATAACGGTACCCACTTGTTAAGATCATTATCTTACCAACAATGTCACGGAAGTCGAACGTATGTATTATTGTATTACACTTTTATTGTAATACAATAATACAATATTGTAATACAACCTGGCCTAGTTTACTTCCATGTGATAATCTTTTAAAACCAACCAGAAAGGTGTTTTAAAAAGACTTAAGTGAAAACCAGATTGAAATCTGTGTTTCAAAGTCTCGATTCCCGCGGGAATCGAATCTGTGAACTCCGGATTGGAAGACAGGCATCTTACCAACTAGATCTAGGAGGTCGGGTAAAGAATTTTAATCTCATTTTTTGTTTTGTATTGTTATATTATCACACAACTAACCAATAGGCGTTTCTATACGTAATAGAAATTTGATAACATTTCAAGGATGACGAACTGCAGTGTTAAATGAGTATTGTGTAAATATTTAACGTTACTTGATATGATCGAATTGTTCGCTCCCAAGGCATTAACGTGACATTTAAATATCGCCGTGGTATTATAAATCTAATTTTAGTCTATTCTTTTAATAATCTATTGTAAAAAGAAACAGATAAATATTAACAAAAAAAATGTAATATCAATGCTACAGAAATGTGTGCACTAAAGAAAAAGTGTGGAATATCAATATAATATATTATAATTATAAAGTGTGGAATATCAACATTATATGTTTCTTCGGTTCGATTTTTCCATGTACGCTTTCCACTTCTGACTTGAATACTCGCTTAGTAATTTTTTCGTCATTCATTCTTTCTATATGGTAAAACCATTCAAATGTCCTTTCTTCAGCTTATTTAAAACGTTCATTTCTGATGTATTTATTTCGTCTTCTGTCATATTATGACAGAAGACGAAATAAATACATCAGAAATGAACGTTTTAAATAAGCTGAAGAAAGGACATTTGAATGGTTTTACCATATAGAAAGAATGAATGACGAAAAAATTACTAAGCAAGTATTCAAGTCAGAAGTGGAAAGTGTACATGGAAAAATCGAACCGATGAAACATAGCTGGATCAAATAGACCAGATTATGAAAAATGTAAAGTGAGAGGTATTAATGATAGATGATTGTGCATGACGAGATGTATGAACGTGGATGAGACAAAAGTTGTGGATTGGGAAGAAAAGTTTTAAGATCTATTCTCTTCGCCTAGCCCGAAAGTGAGTGGTATGGCATGATGATACTCGTATATATGTGTCAAAAAAGTATTTAACTTTTGGAAGTTTATTTGACATACTTGTTTGCAACTTGAAGTTCTGCAAATTTACAGCAAAAAATATATGAAAGTTGGATACATGATTTGAAATGAGAGCGTTGTGTAGAATATGTGGAAAACATTAGGGAATAATAATAAGATGCTGTGCTTTATATGAAGAAAGAAAACAAAGAGATGATTCAGATACTAAGAAAGACTGAATGATGAAATATTAACAAAAATAATTAAAGGAGTAGTATATACGGTAAGAGAAGTTTGAAAAAACGTGACATCACCAAATAAATCAAATACTGAAAAAGGGAAGCATTCTTCCCTTTTTAATGTGAAAAAAATATATTTTATAATAGGTGAGCACGCATGATAAGGTTTATGGACGTAACAGAAACGAAAGATGTATGCCAGGATATAATGAAGTGAAAATCGATTATTTTGACCTACCTCAACAAGGAAATTGAACGATAGTGATTATATAGAAGAAATTTGAAAAAAAATACGAGATACATATTGGATATTTCAACTTAAAAGATACGTATAATGGATTTTTACATATACGAATAGTCTGTTAATTTGATTTGCTTTATAGTCGTGAGAATCAACCCAAGAAACTTAAAACCAAGGATTACTTTTACCCCCGTTTAATAATGGCAATGACAGACTGGAAAAACGCTTGTTTATTTACTCGAGCATTTTTGGTTTGATTCCCGATAGGAACCAAAAATTGGTTATATTTCACATGAAAACTTTTAGCATCTATCTCATTTAAATTAAAGAAATTGCTATAAGGCAATACTGCTAGATTGTACTTTTATATAAACAACTGTAGTGTAATACAATATCAAGCTTATGAATGACTCAGTGGTGTATACCAACATCCGACAAATTATTTTTTATTATACTCGTAGTATGTTGTACTGTTGTACACTTGCGTTGAATATAATACAGCCTGTGTTATATTCAACGCAAGTACAGCCTTGCGTTGAATATAATTCACGATGTGAATTTAACTAAGTGAACAATACCTTAGTATACACTGACGAGTAAGAAATGTGGTGTATGCCAAAATATAGTCGGAAGAAATTGATATTTGTAAATTTCTTTCAACCAACCAAAATATGTTTAAAAGACCTTTAATGAAAACCAGACTAAAACACTTTATTAAAAAATGAGAACTGGATTGGTAAAATACCTGTTTTCTAACGCGGGGGTCCGACGCAACGCATCGAATCCCAATATCTTTTTAAAAGGGATTTCAATCTGGTTTTCACTTTAGGTCTCTTTGGTATATTTCTAGTTGGTTTTAAGAGATACCACATGGCAAGAAGTTAACTAAATTATACAATATACAACAAAATCATTATTCAATACAAAGCAATATAAATTGGTACATAAAGTTCATAAACATTGTGACACAATAACTTGGGGATAAAAAGTTTATGATTAATGATACATAAAGTTTATGAACATTCTGATTACAACTTAGGGATATCAACTTTGAGTTTATAATAATTTGGTACATAGAGTTTATGGACATTGTGACAACTTGGGAATATAAAGTTTATAAGTTTATAATAAATACAGCTTATAAACATTATGGCACAAAAACTTAGGGATATAAATTTTGGTTTTATAATAATTTGGTGCATAAAGTTTATGAATATTATGACACAAAAACTCGTGGATACAAAGTTTATGATAATTTGGTACTCGTACATAAAATTTATGAACACTGTTGCCCAACAACTTGGGGATATAAAAACTATTTTTAGACACCTCGACTTAAAATATAAAAAAAGTCCTTATTATAAGTATTCCCGTGACATATTGATCATAATTTGATACATTGAAATGTTTTTTTATATTCGGCTTAGAAGCAATACATTAAATAGAACACCGCTGCCCCTTAACAAATTCTATACGTCACTAAACCTATTTCAAAATCAGTTCAGCTTCTGTCATTTTAAATTTTTAGTTTATGATTGCACCCAAAATATATTGTACATATTAAGTAAGTTACTGTTATAAATATAATGATAAGACCCACAGGAATATAATTGAGAATCACGAGGAAGTAATAAACAAAATAAAGATATTCTAGGCCTCCTCGACCTGCCTGGAAGTGTTGGGATACGAGGTGAGATGATTTGTTTTCCAGGCAGACAGGATTTATTACGAGTTATATTTGTTTGCTTTCTAGTTTAACATTTATCATTTTATTGACAGACGTATTGGTTTATATTTTCTCATCGCACGATCAAGACATACAACCAACCTAATGGGTTGCCCTAGAACTTGATAAGTTTTAATAATAATACGTTTTTCACATTCTACCAACTAGACGATTCACATGGCCTAATTGATAAAACACGTGACCTCAATCTGGGAGGGGGCAAGTTTGATTCCCGATGGAACCCAAAAATTGATCTCAGTCTGGTATTTCACATCGTCCTTTAAGACCTTCCAGGTTGGTTGGAAAAAATGTATATGGTGATGTATATAGTAGGTAAGAGTGTACTCTATACAACGAACAATAAAATATAATTTTTTTTATAATACAATTGAACGTCAATAAAATTGCTTATTCTAGGTATTATATTTATATATCAACGCACAAAATGCAACTCAATCATGTAAAATTAAAACTTTTTTCCTCTTTTTCAAATCATTATGTATAAAATACGTGAATTAAACTATCAAATCATTCAGCCGCTACCTTCTTACTTTCGCACTTTAAACACATATAATAAACACTTTTTATGCGAGAACTTCTAAACCAAATATAAATATACTATACATCTTTGAGAAGGTTGAAACCTTTAAAAGATTTTTTTTTTATTATCATTAAATTCTTCAACTTATCAAAAAAATCTCTTCAATCCGCGTGTTGTTTGAAAAAACACAAAGTTTATTTAATATATAAATTTCTAAAGAAGACAAATATACGCGATTTTTTTTATTTTAAATGCTGAAAACTCCAACTACATTGTTAATATGTAATAATAACATCAAAACCAATTATTGTAGAAATATTCAAATATTGATGTCTATGATTTTCATATCACCTCACACAAAACACCCTCATTGTTTCACAGTGAACATAGATATAAGACAAAATTCTTCAATCCGTATCGATCCTTTCCCATCAAGCAAAGACTGTGAAGAGTGAATCTCGATATCATAACATCGGTGAATAAAATATGAAATCAGAAAAAAAATATATGATTAAAAAGAGAAAAAGAACCACAGGATCAACCTATTATAATTTTTAAAATGTCAATCAAACTTGTGGTTAATTTATTCAGATTTTTAAGCACGTATGACACAATTCAATTCCCAGAAAACGAAAATTTATACTATAGAGTATATTATCAGTCACAGAAAATATGATTTGTCAAATTTTGGGTGACTGAAATTTTTTTTTAGAACAATCACTAAGAAAGACTTCACTACGAATGTGTAATAACAGTGTCAAAAATAAGTGTTCTTCACGGTATATTATTTCAATTCACCTCTTGAGTGAAAATTTTCTATAATTTCTTTGATGCCTGAGTGAAATTTTCTCTTATTTCCTTTGTTTCTATAAGACCGAGAAAGTAGACTTTTCAATTTTCAACTATTTAAAAAAATAGACAGATAAATCAGTTGGCATGTCGTCTCGAGCTATAAACTTATGCAACACTTTCTGAGCACGTATTATAATGAGATATGTTCAAAAATGGTTCAACCAACATTTTAGTTTTGTTTTAAGATATTTTAGTTATTTGAGAGGGGTGCGAAAAAAAAACGTTTTTTTTTCATTGGATGGAAAAATAATTATTGAAATTTAATGTTTTTATCATTTGCGAAATTCAATGGACAGAGATTGATAGAATCCAAATTTGATTCGTCTAAGTAGGAATATTGACCTCAGTAGCCTAGTTGATAAAATGCTTGTCTTCCAGCTCGGGGATTACTGATTCGATTTCCGTTGGTACTGAGATTAAAATTTAAAAAAAGATTCCATTCTTTTTTTCACGTGAAGATTGTTCAAAATCTTTCTGATCGGATGAAAAAGATTTCCAAGTACAAGTATACAACGAAAGTGTAATATAATACAATACAAGTATCGGTAGAAACTGGGATAAATAATTCTGAAGTCCAAACAATAAAATACTACGCTTCAAAGACTTCAAGAATCTCAAAGGAGTCTAAAATATACTTTTATATTAAGTCTAGGTTATTTGTTTATATTTATAAAATATACGTTTATAAGAAGTCTAGTTTCTTTGATATTTTTTAATAAATAGACTCTAAGACTTTTGTGGTTTGAATTATTTATGTATTTATTCGTCCAATTGCTTCTGAGAAATGTGTAACGTACTTTTATTTTATCTTGCTATGCTAATTTTTACACAGTACACTGTTACGTAAGTTTCCGTTATATTCTCAGATGTGTAAAATTCCGAGCAGTGTGAAGAGATGCCACATTCGAGTCAAATTCACACCATACAGCTGTCGGAAGTTAACACCAAGGTTCAACTGTTAAGATACTTTAAAGCTCTGGCGAGATAACATTTTCATAAGCGTTTGCAAAATAATTGTTGACTTAACAGCTAACAATGCACATCCTCGTATGCATAAATGTCTTTTAAAAACTTCGCTGAAATCCCGTAAACGCTTATTTGTGAAATATGTCATTGTGTGTTTTTATAAATCAATATTTTCATCTTGTTTACAGTTTTTTTTCATTTACTTTCAAATTATAGAAAAACTTAGGTGAGTAATTAATGTGTCGATTCCTTGGCGAAAGAAGCGTGATTATCTATCTCTGTCTGATTTTTCTTTTCGTAATAGATCTTTTACACACGATGTATGGTGCCAACAGACTTTGTATTGGGATATAACTAGTGTAAATACAAGTTTTAGATATAAATCAATCTAGCAAACTATCCCTTTGAGACCTTGGTTTAATATGATAACAATTAACAAGATAGAAGTGTCAATCTTGTTTCGCTTGCAGATGAACCACTTGCGTGATGGCTGGTCACCTTTTCAGAATAGATTGGATATTGTTGAAGATCCCGATTGCATGTTTGGTTTGAATACTATGGCATGGGTTTTTCAATTATCCTTGACGTGGCATGTTTAATCTTCTAATTACTAGCAATGTTTCTTCTACAAAGATCTTTTCGATTTATAAACCTATTGTCATTTTTTAATGCTTAATCAGTCGAAACTTTAACTTATCTGAAAATTATTCTTTTCACATACATAGATCATGCCGTGTTCCTTGTGAAATAGACAGAGAAAACAAATCTCCAAACTGTTCTATCCAAGAACACAACTTCCGCCTCCTCCACATTCATACATCTCGTCATACACAATCTTCTATATAATATTCATACTTCTCAGTTTAATTATTTTTTAAATTTGGTTTATTTAATTCAGCAATGTTTTCCTCGCACTACCTCGTCCACGCACACTTCTAGCTCGTGTACTCGCTTAGTAATTATTTTGTCATTATTCTCTCCACGTGTCCAAACCATCTTAAAGCTACTTTATTCAGCATACTTAAAACATCAATTTTATCTATGCATTTATTTCTAATGTCTTCGTTCCGCCTTCTCAGTGCACAAATCTCAGTGCTACTTATTCTCAGTGCACAAATCTCTACAGCATAAATCATACGTTTATCTTTCTACTGATAAATCCAAGTTTCACTTCCATACGTCTAGGTTGGCACCAATATACTATTAGGTTTTTTCACATAAATTTTACTTAAATATTACATTGACTCTTTCATATAAATATTTTATTGACTCTTTTATAACTGCATTTTATTCAAAAACAGCCCTCCTTAGGTGGTTTTATTGTGAAATAGCACTATACAAGTCAGATTTTTAAATTACATTAATAAGGAGTTTTCCCATTAACTATACTAAACTAGACTTTATCTACGGATCGGTTGATTGGGCGTTTTTACACATAAACGAAATATAGGTCAATTAGGTTACGTAAAGTAGGTCACTCCGTTTAGTCCGTGAACTATTTTTTACGCATGTTTTTATTACAGGTAAAAACAAAGAAATTTACGCCGGTTTCGGAAGAAATATTTAGTAAAAATTTCGTGTTAGTGAATTAGAAAAGAAGAAATATGTTTTATGTGCTAAAATACATTTCACAGAATAAGAAATGACATTAAGAAATAATGCGGGTTGAAAGAAGATGCAGTGCTTCAATTGATGAAAGGAGCATTGAGATTGTTTGACAGCTCATAATGAAATCTTGGTCCCAACATTAGGATATGAGATCGAAACTTGAACGGAGCAAAACAGCGTGTAGAGAAAACAATGTAAATCAGAATGAATATAGACGACATTAGGAAAGAATGTGGAATTAAATAAAATGCCGTGCATATGAGGAAAGAGCGTTAAAATTATATTAAAAGTACGAGAAGTTTGAAAATACATTAAAAAACGTGACATGACCAAATAAATCGAATTCTAAAAGAGGGAAGAAGAACCTTCATAATTTGAGAGTATGCATGACGAGGTGTATGAAAGTGACAGAAATTATGTATATGTGCCAGGATAGAATAAAGTGGAGATCTGTTTTATATGTCTACCCCAATAGGGGCTTGGCGTGATGGTCTTAATAATTATTATGGTATTATATGTTTTTATCTTTTAAGATTTTTTTTTTTGGTCCATCCATCATTACAATCTCCCTGCCAAAGACATTTTACGTCGCGTTTTTAAATACATCTGTTTTTAAAAAGTTGCGAATGCTCGTATTACGAGTTAAAATGCAAATTAGAAAAATATTTAGGGAATTGCATAACCCATACTGTAATTGATCTATAAAATACCAATATCTTAGGGTTTTTTTTAGAAAATCGAAGAAATAACTAAAAGATAATTAGTGTCGTTTATTTAACACAACGCGTGTTTGAGGAACACATAATGGAGCATACTGCACCAAGTATTATTCCTGCGCAAACCTTAATTACTCTGTACAATTATTGAATTGTATTATACTTTTATTGTATAGAGTATAACCGGGCAGGTTTATTATCAAGTGGCTATCTCTTCCAATCAACCAGAAATGTGTTAAACAAGCCTCGAGTGAAAACCAGACAGAAACCCTTTTTAAAAGAATATGTGTACCAAAGGGAACCTTACCAGCAACTCCCGGGCTGGAAGAGATGTATTATCAACTATGCTACAGAAGTCTTCATCATTATACTCGTACATTATTCATAAAGAAAATAAATAATTTCTTACATTTTTACAAGAGGTTTTTTACATTTTTTTAATGTAGTTGTAACAGTTGTATTCTAAGCCTGTTATTGTCATTTAAGAAGTTGTTTTAACAAAATCATCAAAATGAAGAGGCGAGGCAGTCACACACATACATTTCTTATCCAGTAATCTGCAACTAATTTCAATATGACATCACGAATGTGAGTAATACGATGGAAGATAATGTTCATGATCACAATCTGAGTGGAGAACAACTGTAAACATATAATTGTCAGCAGTGATATTACATGCTCGTACCTCCATGTGATGTCATTATGGAATAAATTATTGAGTAGCTTGTGGAATTCTTTAACTGCTTTTTGCTCACTTGTTTTATTTTTATTCAGTGCATGAGCATATGTCATCATTTAAAAACTGTTTTTTTAATGGATTCCAGTCTGATTTTCGCTTAAGGATAACATATTTCTGATTGATTGAAAGATATTGCCACGTGGCAATAAACCCGCCAGGTTGTACTATATACAGCGAAAGTGTAATACAATATAATGTTAGACCGTAAAAATACCTGTGTCATTCGAGGGGAATAAATAACACAGCGCGGGGTTCGAACCGGTGACCTTCTGCACGGAAGTCCAGTGCATTACCACGCGACCATGCACCTCTAAACGTATGCAGATGCATGGAATAACCCAATCTGATGGTTCCAAAAGTGTGCACCGCGTTGCTCGAGGGCGCTGCGGAATATTGCAGTAACATAATTTCACTGAAATGAGACTTACGTGGTTTTTGGATCGACTTGTTAATTTAGAAAATCTTGTTAAGTTTATTTAATGCGGACGATCAAATGACACATTGTCAGCTCTTATATAGGGCAAGACAAACTTGTAACAATACTGTACTAAATTCATTCGGAGCATTGTGGCACAGAGTATTGTGAATATGAAATGTACCCACATATCAACAAATCTATCAGACTTGTTAATATAGAATTTATTTTTGAAAGAAGACAGTAGAATATATTTCAACCTTTTCAAATATGATTTATTGGCTGGGTAAAAATGTTGAATCTTATTGTGAATACATATTTAATTTAGATTTTTTTAAAGTTGTAATTCGAATAATAAAATATGATCCTAGAAATTCGTTAAGAATACATTAATTTTAATTTTAATAAACTACATTAATTTTAACACCCCATTAAAGCAAGGAGCAGCTGCGTCCATCAAAGTGTATTTTAATATGAAAATTTATATATTGATTTGTTTTGTTTTTGTGTAAAAATACCAAATCCTTTTACAGAATTCTTTTTCAATTTACATTTTTTTCTTAATCTGAAAAAATCTAAAAGAAGGGTTATTATATTCCTTATAAAATATTTAAACATAATGTACATATACTCGACAGTGTTCAAGATTAAAACCTTCACACTATTTTAAGTCTAGTATTGTTTTAAGAGTATGGTATCGTTTTAAGAAATTGAATACACGTCAATCAAATATATTTTCTTATTCACGCATCAACATGAATCTCTAAATCATCATCATAATACACATGTAATATATTTAAATGTAGCACAGACAGTAAAAAAACATCATGTACTCCATAGCACACATCATGTATAGCACACATGGAACATATCGTCGTACAAGACACAAACTACTATAACTCAATTTAGGTTACTTTGCAGGAGAGCTTTTTAAAGATTTCCATTATATTAAATTGTCATCATTATCAACAACATTATAAAGACTTTTCCACTCTTCCCTGTTTTAGAATTTCATAAATTTTTTCAATGCTTTAAATATTATTTTATAAATGTCGACCTCCGTGACCTAGTTAGTAAGATGCTTGTTTTCCACTCGAAGGTTTCGGATTTGATTTCTAATGGTACCCAAAAAAAATATATATAAAAAAAGGCCAGTCTAGTTAAAAAGTTTGTCAAGTAACAACATTTGCGCGTTAAACGTGTGGTAGTGTTATTGCCTGTCTACGTATGCACTCCGCTATCGCACGTGTTTAAAATATGCGAACTTGTCCACCCACTGGTTCTTAGCCCAAAGGTTCGATTACTGGGGTTGAATAAAATATTGTCTCCCAGCCACGCTTTCCAGCATGTCCGCTTCATTAATTCGGATAAGTTATAGATACCTTATGAATAAATTAAATGTTTTATAAGATTTAAGGTGTCACTATCGTGTTTTTAACTATTCGTATAATACCTCTCAACATATCCGAATTGGGGATGTAGACATGTTGAAGAGCGTGGTCTGGAGACAAATTGTCTTCGACCTTGATAATCAAGCCACCAGGTTAAGAGCCTATGAAATATACTTGTAACTCATAATTTGGCATCATGCGTGTTAGAAAAACTACTACAATAATTGTTGAACACGTCTAACGTGCGAGTGTTGTTTTTAGACGATATATTAAACCAGACTGCAACACTTAAATTACAGACAGAAACTAAAGAAATAAATAATTTTAATAGATTATTAAAATGGATATATGACGTCGTTCATGATTATTGTACATATTTGTTTATCTCACCATACTGATGCGTTTGTGAGGTTTTGTGTGTATTGATGTGATGATGTGTGCACGTATGTAAATTCGCGTGAATGTTAGTGTGAAATTGGTAAATGTTACATTAACTAAATGGTGTTTTTTTCTTACTTTGCATTTACATGCCCACTTTAACACGTGTCCACCCAATAAAATGAGCATATGTAATTTTAAGTAAAATTATAACATAAATATATCAAGATAAAAATTAAACAATAAATGCGCCATTTTATAATATGCTTTCGTATATATAAATTGTTTTTCTTTCTTCCCTGTCGTACTTCTCATAGCTGAAGGTAGTGAGCTTCCATTCTTTTTGCTTCTACTATGCGCCTTACTGTTCGCCTCCATCTCTCCCGACACACTACCACTGTTGAACCAGTCGCAGCCTTTACTTGGTCGTCCTATCTTGGTGAGGACCTGCCTCTCTCTGCTCCACTCTACATTTCCAATAACCAACCTCTCCAATATGCCCTTGTCTCGTCTTGCAATGTTTTTCAGCGTTTATTTCCTTTCAGAATTTATTTCTTTAGTCTTCAATAAATCAATGTTTATTCTAGAAATATAAACTGGATTATTTTTATTTAAAATAAAATAATAACTCATATTCTCTCAACACTGAGATGATCTACTGTGGGTGTGCACGACGATACGTAGGTACATCCAACACAACATAATATTTGGTGTGCTATTCAACACCTGCCCGTAATTACTAGGCGTGGTGTCTTGCGTGGTATCAATCAGCCGCTATTTTGGTTATTGATGCTAATTCAATAATATCCGCAGTAAACTCTAAACATGAGAAATGGATCTTCCTTCACCTTTGAGCTCTTACCGCTGTCGGCTATTCATCATCGTCAGTATCATCTATTCATTCATTCATACGGTATCCTGAATATATCCGAATTGGCGATACGGACAAGTTGAACATCTTGGCCGGGATATAACATTGTCTTCTACTTCATTAATCGAGCCTTCGGGTTTAGAACCACTGGTGAAGCCACGTGACTTACAGTTCGTGTTGGAAATACTACCGCAAGAAACAACACTCGTATATTATTATTAGTTAATTGGGCATTCCATCCTATATAGAGGATATGTACCCAAAATAATTTAAAGGAAAGGAGACAGTGTGACAATATGTAAGAAACCACTAAAGTACTAAATATTTAAAGAGTTTTAGATAATAAATTCAGATATTTCAGTATAAATTAATGGAGATTTTAGCGCAAATATGTGGGACTTGTGAATGGACTTAAATGGATCTAAAAAAACATGCTCCAGGGTTTTCTCACCCATCTCACACGTGCATGTAGGTATTTTTTTTAATAAGGATTATAACATATAAAGGTGGCTTCCTATCAAACAGTGGCCTATTCTTATTCTGCATGTTTCGTTTGGACAGATTTGGTGGGTATTTTAACCTGGATATTTCTGTAGGCAGCGCCCTTCTCGCTGGGAGACAGCTCCCAGGCCTAAGATCACATGGTAGGTAAATAGTTTATAACCTGCGATATGGTATCCTAGGTAGAAGTTACATGCTTTAAGGGGAAGAAACCGGATACTGATGCGTCTGTTGCCAGACGGTCTGCGATTTAATTTACTGGTGAGCGGAAATTTACACAAATGTGACATTTACGTATAGAGCGTTCGAGTATTATTACCAGAAACATAATAGTGCAATGAGATTCATGAGTTTAGAATAATATCTAACAAACTAATAATAAAGTTCTACGTGTTGATTAGAAAGAGATTAGAAACCGTACCAATAAAATTAACTAAACTAAAGTCTAATCCACAGCATGTGATATGTTCGGTAAAAAAGTTGTGGAGGATGAAGAGGAAAAAACGAAGTTGATACATAAATATTTTTTCTTACTATGTTTCAAGTCAGCCCAAGGATCGGACTTCGGCGTATGTTAATTAATACCATTGCAATAATTATTAAAAAAATAAGAACATTCTGCTTCTGGTTTAGTGACCTTAAAGAATCAATGGTGACCGTACCAATTTAATCCACGTGCCCCAGTCCTGTGTAGGTTCACTCGAATAGTTCGAGGTAGATAGTATTGGAGTCTCAGGTATCTCATCACGGGAAAGAAGTAACTTTCGGCCAGGAACTCTGTAGTTAGGAAGTGTTTTATTGTAGTCATGACTCCCAATCACATAATCACAACTATTCTACAAAACATTAAATATACGTTTCAGTTATATTTCGTTCATACAATCAATTTTTATGAAAATATCACATACATAATTTCGATGTTTTAAAAGATATATTATGTCAACATTATGAAATTGCAAAAGAAGTGAAAGTCAACGCGCATTTGTCTCATATTAGATCAATCAATCACATGATAATTTTTACACCGTTTTAATACCTTAGTCACATCTGATTCACTGTGTGTCTCACAATACTCGTAGTGTCTTATTAAAGAGTCTCTTGAATATTTCAATACTCTGATACTTCAGAGAAAGTTTACTTCATACATTGGACCAGCCAAACCAAGAATGCGAACAAGATAGCCAGTTGCATTTTTCCGGTTTGTGCCTGAGACCCACCCAATCTCAGTGTTCTACGTCTCTCAGAGGTTTTTTGATATTATTTATCATCACCCTTATACATCGCATCAAGAATACAGGAGTGTTATAAAATTCCTCGATCTAGTCACTTCACGTCCTTTTAAGTCGTGCCGAACCAGTTCCGAGGTGATATATGGCCTTTGTAATATTTTATTTTAAGGGTGTTGGGTGAATAATAGTGAGAGTTGGTGGAAACCTTTATTTGAGAGCATGTGCCTCTTACATACTACCGAAAAATAATACCTGCAAAATATAGATGTCTTATTCTCTTTACCACGGAGTAATTATTTATTTTTTCTACATCTTAAATAGGGATTTACGTATGAATCCTTATTTTAAAGGCATATAACAATACTGATGATCACAAAAAATCTATTTTATACATTTACTTAAATTGTATGTATTTGTCGTGATACTTAAATATTGTGTAATAGGGTATAAAGGGCTGCACCACCATCCCAATAGCCCAAAAGTCAACCTCACCTGCGCGTGGTACATCAGCTAGCAACTGATGAGGCCCTGGCGACCAAATATCGACGGTATATCCGATGGTGGAATCCATCGGATATACCGCCGACACAAGTACTTACAGTATTACCCAGTCATAATTTGTGCCTGCTAGACATTAAGCTATATTTCATACAATTTATATATTTTCCAGATTCATTTTAATTGGCTAATTACATAAAAATGTAGGACATTATTTTGTAATCGACCGTGAGTGTACTAAATTAATATTAGCGATGACTACAAAAATGTACATACTATACATGAAAAAATAATTTTAGTTCCGATCATATTTATTTGCCATAAATGTAACGATCTAAGTGATCCTTTTCTGCAATTTAATTATTTGTTATAAGAATACTTCGCTTTTATGCCTCATCTGTATAGATGTTGAGAGCTACTGTCATAAACGTCCTTCCTTTCAAAGGTACCGGTCAAGTCTAATTTGTTAAGAATGGGACGAACCTCTGAGCGAGAAACCTATTTTTGACGTTCTTCGATGGTTAACGTCCAACTAGTTACATAATTTTAAGGCGCGGTGTATTTAGTTATTAGGATCGAATCCAAAAAGTAATTGGCTCGTGTAGGGTTAACGAGCGTCAGAAAGATATAAACGATCCAGTTATAATGAGTTAGTGTTAGTTAGTCCTGTAGTTAACTCTTGCGCCTTATATTTGGGCGGTGTGGTTAGGCACCCAAGAATAATATTTTAAATAACACCAAAATTGATTTTTCAGCTTGAAGAGTATAGAGCTCTTATATCTCACTCTAGATTGAATGCAGGCTTGATAGATTAGTAAATCTCTAATTAACGTTTTCGTATAAGATATTGTTTCCGAAATTAAATAAAAGTGTTTACGAAAAATGTTTAAATCTTTATGCTCATCTCAATTATATGTTATTATTAATAAAAAAAGTTGATTTATAAAGCTCCGTTTAGACAGCAGATTCAAAGACATTCTAACTAAGAAATCAAAACCTTCATAATTGAAAGAGACATGACACCTTCGCGACATGATCATGTAATTATAGATAAATAAACGAGTTCTTGGATTTAATTTTATTTTAGTGACTCGATTTATTTTATTTTACTATTTGCTATTTTCTGCTTTACTAAATGCGTGAGCTTGAAGAATTTAAAGGGATTTTGAGTTCAAGAGAAAAGGAAATTATAAAAAAGGGAGATTTAATACTTAACCAGTTGAGAATTTAACGGTTTCTCCGTTTCCATCTGTGGAAGATTTTATTTTTTACATTCTCCATAGAGTCACGATACAGATAATTATTCTCCATAGAGTATTAAAATCGTTTTCAACAGTTTTATCCACATTCAGTATTTAACAACTTCTCTGTTTAGTTAAATAGCAGAAACTTTATTTATCCGGTGGAAGCTTTTTCTTGTTTTGCAGTCTTTATACCTTATTAAGGAAGCTTTTATAAAAACCCCCACTGATGCAACTTGGCATAATGATGGGATTTTCATTTCACTTTTGCCAGTGGCATTCAACTCGAAAGATTTTTACCGACACACAACAAACAAAAATAATATCTCGAAGTTTGACAATTCACCCACATTTTTTAAATTGGAAGACACGCGTCTTACTAGACGGGAAGGTCGTATACTCACACATAGATAAGTCTTAATCATAGTCACCCTATTTTTTTATATTTCGTATTCCATCATAATCAGTAACTTTTGAATGATGCAAAGCCATCATGTTATAAATGTAAAAAAACTATAAAAAATAATGATTTCAAATCTGTTGGGCTGGACTCCTCGAATCTTAAACAAGCATGGATTTATTACGATAGGAAATCTTTTAGTTATTTTGGTAATCACATATTCCCTCCAGGCCATACATATTATACTACGAGCATTTATAACACATTCTTACTCCCTCTTGGGTCGAGTGCCTCGTGGATAGTCACTAATCACCTTATTGATTGCGTGACAGATTTCCTGCTGGGATCTTTCCCAGCAGGAAATATTGATACTTTTATTGATAAAAAAGCTCTTTTCTTTTTATTATTTGTGAAGTATAAATTTATATGTTTAACACTAGACAGCAGTGTATTCCTTTGCGTGTTTTTATGTTGTATAAATTACTTTACATCATTTTGTTTTTATCGTACAATGCATTTTTATTAGGTCAAAAGAAAAATATTGTTTTATGATTGTACCGGACGTATGCGTCACACAGATTAGTCATTTTTATTTTCGTATTACCTGTGACATTGTTAAATTATGGCTTGTAAAATTGTTTGAAAGTTGTATTAATATTATTGTATTATAATAAAAAATATATTTGTGTGGTCCTTACAAACTAGTGATGGATAGCTTGTTCGGAGTTTCGGTCCAATGGTAGGACGCCTTACTCCTTCATCGGATAAGTGCTGACTGTTATGATATTTATTGGATATTTTGGATCGTTTTAGGAATCGGGAAAGGATAGGTTTGTGAGAAATATTTTTTTTTTATGAATGATTATGAGAAATTATAAAAACGATTAAATACATGTATAAATGTGATGGTATATACGACTACATAAAATTACATACGAATATACTCGTACATAAATTTGTGTCGTCACACACGGTAATATATTGAACGTGTGTGTGTGAAAAATAATGGTGGTGAATAAAATATAAAAATGAATATAGTATATATAGGTAAATAATTGGGGAGACGTGCGTGACTTTTATAATTATATTGATATGTAAATGTTTATTGAGAGAGATACGTGGTTGCCTATGGGGGTAAGCTGTCAGCCGGAGGAGCTGTCGCTGATGGGGGGTTCAGAGTGACGATCGGAGGGTCGTTTGAGGGGATGATTACGGTTAAGGGGGGGATTGGAGTGACGTTTTGCAATATTGATTTCGGGCGAGTGTGTCTATATCTAGTGTTCGCGTTGTAGTTCGGGTTGGGGTGTCTGGATATAGAGCTGTAAAATCTTTCGGCCAGAGCGCGCATGTGTTCGGGGATAGTTTGCAGTTTGGTATCTGCGTGGAGTCTTGAGTTGCGGACTATGTAGGGTGCTTTTAAGATCGTGCGGAGGGCTTTGTTTTGAATTATCTGAATGTGGTGTGGTCCTTACATTGTCACTATATGTTATATGATCGGACGGCCCTTGCGCGCGATAAATGCATGACAAGCATTGAACTAGCGCAGAATAACGGCATAAGCGGTCCAATCGAGGTGCTTGCGACGCGCGATGGACTAAACATGAGGCACGCAAAATGAGTATATATATTCTCGTCTGAAACGTTGACTGTGTTTTTATTTCTACAAAGTTATACTGGCCAACAAGGAATCTCTTCACACAACTCTTCACTGAGACTCATTGAATTCACGCCTGAATCTCCAAAGATTAAGCAAAAACCATCCACCTATTGTATAATCTTTATACCGGTGCTTTCGTGTTTAAAATTTAAATTTCACAAACACTTTTTTTTTTCAATTTTAATCAATGTAGTTTTCTTGTATCCATAACATGCATATATACCATCATGCCATCTGTGGTTCCAGATAATATAGGCCTGAATACGCGACATCTGAAGAATATACAAATAAAAGGAACCAAGAATAATACTCATAAATTAAATATACTAAATTTGATATTTTTTTACATGGTTCTTTATTTTTATCTCGACAATTTTTTACAGATTTCGCTAACAAGTAAAATTAATTGTGACCTCGTATTGCCCTTTGTATCTTTATATTGTTATATAGTATATTTGTCGAGTTTGTGTACTCAGTCCACCCAATCATACAAACATGTGAAATTTGTATTAATAACAGACACTCCATATATATTTTTGTTGACCGCTCACGTAGGACATTATATCATAAGTATACATATCATCTTAGTTTATGTATCAAATTCCTTAAGATATTTTTCGGGTACACTAAAACCTCGGTAAACAACCAATATATTTGTTTCTAATTGATTAGTGAGAATATTCTAGAACAGAGGTGATATGAGCTTGAATAAGAACTGTTTACAACAGTTGTAAAAAATATTAGTATTTCGTAAAAATATGTATTTGTAATTCTCGAAAACAGCTAAAATATTTCCCAACATATAAAATTTATTTATTTTGGTTCAAGTGGTTTGAGGATTTCCAACATCCATCAGAAACATTTTAAAATAATATTTGAAAAAAATCTATGTCCGAAACTCGTACAACGCCATGCTATGGGGAAACGTTAATATATTATACACACATATCATCACGCTGTATCCCTTACGGAATATGCAGAGAGAATACATCTCTATGCTTTCTTTCCAATCACACAATTTTCGAACTCTCCAAATTCATACAACACGTCATGTACAATCTTCAATTATTCATACTTTTCAAGTGATGGATAGCTTGTTCGGAGTTTCGGTCCGATGGTAGGACACCTTACTCCTTCATCGGATAAGTTCTGACTGTTAAGATATTTATTGGAAATTTTTGGATCTTTTTGGGAATCGGGAAAGGATAGGTTTGTGGTAAATGTTTAGATTTTATGAATGATTATGAGAAATTATAAACGATTAAATACATATATAAATATGATGATATATACATAATATTAAATACAAACATACATAAATTTGTGTCGTCACACACTGTTTTATATTGAATGGGTGAAAAAAAAAAAAATAATAATAATAATAATGATGGTGAATAAATTATAAGAATGAATATAGTATATGTAGATAAGTAAATGAGTGGGGAAACGTGTGTGACTTTTATAAATATATTAAGGTGTAGAAAATGTTTATTGAAGGTGAGAAATGCGGTTGCCTATGGGGGTAAACTGTCTGCCGGAGGAATTATCGATGATGGGGTGTTCAGAGTGACAATCGGGGGGTCATTTGGGGGGATGATTAGAGTTAACGAGGAGGGGGTCGGGGGGATGTTTCGCAATATTGATTTCGGACGAGTGTGTCTGTAACTGGTGTTCGCGTTGTAGTTATCTAAGGCTTTTATGACTGGGTTGGGATGACGGGATATAGAGCTGTAGAACCTTTCGGCCAGAGCGCGCATATGTTCGGGGATAGTATGTAGTTTGGTATCTGCGTGGAGTCTTGAATTACGGACGATGTAGGGTGCTTTTAAAATTATGCGGAGGGCTTTGTTTTGAATGATCTGAATGTGATGTAGCGTTGTTTTCTTCGCGTGGCCCCAGACTGGAAGGGCGTATGTCAGTTGCGGTCTGACGATCGCTTTATATAGGTGGAGTTTAGTGCGCGTGCTAAGTTTGCTGTATTTACTGATCAAGGGAAATAATGATTTGAGTGTTCCGTGAGCTTTTGATTTGATATTGAGGGCGTGTTTATGCCACGAAAGTCTACTGTCTAATGTGAGGCCTAGGTATTTTACGTGTTTTGACCATGGGACGCTCTGGCCGAAGAGTTTAAGAGTTCTGATGGGTTTGATGTATCTGCGTGAGAAGCGGACTGCTGTGCTTTTGGTGGGATTTATTTTGATCTTCCGTTTGGTGCACCAGTGCTCCAGAATGGGAATGAAGTCTTGCAGTCTGTTGTGGGATACGGACTCATATTTCGATGAAGAGAGAAAGGCTGTGTCGTCAGCGTATTGCGCGGTGATACAATGTGTACGTGAAAATTGGGGCATATCGCTCGTGTATATGTTATACAGGATAGGGGACAACAGTGCACCTTGGGGCACACCTGCCAGAATGGGGCGAGGGGATGAGTTTATACCGTCTATTTTGACGGAGAAGGAGCGATTTTCAAGGAATGATGCGATGATTTGCACTAGTCTGAGGGGAATACCTGACTTGTGCAGTTTGAATATGAGTCCGTTGAGCCAGACTGTGTCGAAGGCTTTCGCCACGTCTAGTGAAAGGAGGGTCGTGAGGCCTTTGGAGCTGAAGTATTTGATGATGTGTTCTACAACGCGAAGAAGCTGATGGTTGGTAGAGTGTAATGGCCTAAATCCGTGTTGCGAATCTGGGATGATGTTACGTGAGTAAGTTTCTAACGAGAGACGTTCGAGGATTAATTTTTCGAGCACTTTACCTAGAGTCGGGAGCAGACTGATCGGTCTGTGATTTTCAGGGATAACGTGGCTTTTACCCGGTTTAGGGAACATGATGACGTCGGCGTTTTTGAATGGGGTTGGAAAGAATTTATGTCGAAGGCAGGCATTGTAGATGGCGGTAAGGGCGTAAATGGCTTTTTTCGGAAGTTTTTTCAAGGTGAGATTATTGATTTTATCGGGGCCGGGGGCTTTTTTGTTGATGAGATTTTTTATGATAGATTGAATTTCTAACGGTGAGAAGAAGTCTGTGGTGGGGGGGGTTTGCTCATTTAATATGTCGGCAACTGCGTTGTCGACCATTATTGAGTGAGAGGGGTTAGAGAGGTCTGCATTTGGCGAGAAGATATTAGCTAGAGAGTCAGCAAAGGTCTCTGCGCGGTCGCGAGCAGAGAAAACGGGGCCATTTGGTCCTTGAAGAGAGCTGGGTCGGGAGGGCGTATTTCTAAGGCTGCGCGTTAGTTTCCATTTGAGTCCATCATTGTATTCGAGAGACTCGACGAAGTCTGACCATTTGTCATTGCGGAGTTGCTGTAGGAGGTGTTTGATTTTTTTGACTAATCTGTTGTAGTCGGTTTTGTAAGAGGGGACAGCTGTGTTTTGCCACAACTTTCTGGTTTTGTTTTTTTCCATAATCAGTATTTTGATATGTGGAGGAAGGGGAAGTTCGGGTTTATCGGCTGGTCTCTCTTTTGAAGAGGATGTGAGAGCGGATTTGATGGTGGTTGTGAAGTCATTTATAGCGGCGTCTATGGAGTTCGTGTCGGGGAAGGTTGTCGGTATTTTGATGCTGCTGTCGACGTTAATAGCGAAATCGCTCCACGAGGTGGTGTGTCGCGGAGGGGCTGAGGGCGAGAAGGGTGGTAAGCCATCCGTCAATTGAAGTAATACCGGGTAGTGATCGGATTGAAGCTGGTGAACAGTCGTGAGATCTGTTTGATAGAGAATGTCGTTATGGACAATGATGTCGATAACATCAGGGCGATGATTGTCTATTAGTGGATAGAGGGTGGGAGACGTGGGTCCTTCCACGAAGTATCTTTTCCGGGAGGAGATTTCGTCAAGTTTATTACCGTGAGTGTTGGAAGTGCGGCTGTGCCAGAAGGGGTGTTTAGCATTTAGATCTCCCGCCATGATGGTGGGGATATTATCTGCGAGGAATGAGTCCAATTCAGACTCGACAAGTGGGGAGGTAGGTGGAAGATAAGTCGCGCAAAGTTTAAGAGGGCCGTGGTTGGCGGTGTTCACCACTACGCATGTGGATTCTATGTTGACGGTGGAAGGGGAGGGGATGTGGCAGTGGTCTATTGTGCTTTTGATGAGAGTTGCGGTGCCGCCTTTTCTGCCGATGAGGCGGTCGTCTCTGTAGCAGTAGTAGTTACGGATGCTGTAACGGTAGCTCGGTTTGAGATGCGTTTCCGTTATCAGCAACACGTCCAGGTTGTGCTCGAGAAGGAAATCCTCGACCTCTTGTTTATGTGTTCTGAGGGAACCGTTTGCATTCCAGAACGCGGCGGATATATGGGATGGTTTATAGGTGCGAGCCTACTTCTCATATCACTTTCTTTCAAAATCTAGTCCACTTTATTCAGACACGTCTTCCTCGGTCTGCCTATTCCACGAGCACCTTGCACTTCTTAATTGTTTACTCGCTTAGTGATTATTTCGTTATTTATTATCTTCCACATGTCCAAACAATCTTAACCCTCCGTACTTATTCATTCTATGCCTGCATCAATTTCTGATTACGCCATTCCGTCTTCACGTATTAATTAAAAAATTAAGCACAGTTTTTTTTCTAAAATAGAATCACAAAATAGAATTATCGTCAAAATATGAATCATTGTATTATCGTATTTTATTATACTTTCGTTGTATACTTTACAGCCTATCGTAAGTGAAAACCAGACTCGAATAGTTTTAAAAAAATATCTGGGTTCCAACGGGAATCGAACCCGCAATCTTCTGGTTGGGAGACAAACGTCTTACCAACTAGGCCACGGAGGTCGTCTTAATATAAGAAAATTCGTTGCACTTGCAACTTGAAGTAGATGGACAATGGAATGATCATAATCTATTTTCCTTTTACACAAAATTACTTGAGTAATGGGATTACTTCATCATTTATGTATTTGATTCCTACCAATCCTTTTGCATAAAGCTCTGTTCAACGATGAGATGATGTAAAAGAGGCTGAAATAGTTATATGGTATGATGGAGGACTCGGAATATCAATAACTTTTTTTCTAATTTGCCATGAAAACTTCATATTAGAATATATATAACAATAAATTACTTTGTTATTCCACTAATAACACGAATCCTCGGAAAACGTGTTTCTACCCCCGTTACTACCATAGGAGGTAGAGACACCTGTCGCGGAAATTAATGTAATTAGTGAAATAACAAAGTAATTTATTATTGATCTTTTTTTTTCATTAATTCGTTTAGTGACCCTTCAACATGTCCGACTTGGTGATTCAGGCATGTTGAATAGTGTGGCCGGGAAACAACATGATCTTCGATCCCAATAATCGAGCATTTGGGCTTAGAACCACTGTAATAGACATGGAAGTCGTAATTCGTCATCGCATGTGTTGGCAATAGCATCGTGCACTTGAAGAGGTGAAAACACTCGCACAATTTCAGCGTGGGTGAGTATTTTTACTAGACGAACTCTTTTATTAGACTGGGCCACTTTTTCCGGGAGTGCTATCAGAAAAAGAACACGAAAACCCTGGGTGGAAGTCAAGCGCCTTACTAACTAGGCAATGGAGGCCACCGAATGAACAACTGGAAAATAGATAATACCGACCGAGACATGTTTCAACAAACCCAGCAAACAACATAAGTTATACAGCTGAGTCTCCCTCCCTATAGATCAGGGTCGGCATGTATGGATTACTAAAAATGGTCATGAAATTGTAATGGCGCGTATCCGAGTGTTTTATTGCCGTACGACAGCCTCGCGGCGCGGAGCCCCTGGTCACGAACTGGAAATTATTCAAGACTCGCGTCCCGGCGTTTTGTACATTTCAGATATCCGTTAAACAAATATCATATTTCAATTTGTTACATGCCACCTCCTACCTCCTTATCCGTCGATTGTAATGATCGCCGCTTCATAGATCACAGGCATTTTTATTAACAAAAATATCTATTATCAAAAATCTATACATGGAGTGCTTAGAATCTTGATTTTTTTATCGGTAAAATATCATACATATATATAACTTTGAAATTAAAATGAAAACCAAATAAAACACCAAGTGATCAAATCAACTAAGTGACGAATATACTCGTAGACATCAATCCAAAACAATATGTGTGGAAAAATAAGGTATGAAAGAATTAGAAGGATATTAGGAAATAATGTTGAATGAAAGAAGATGCAGAACTTCATATATAGAAAGGAGCATAGAGATGATTAAAATAATCTATACTAGCAATATAGAAGGTACTATAAGTTTGACAAAACCTATGAAAATGTGATACGACCAAATAAATCGAATTTAAAAAAAGTGAAAAGCCTGCATAGGAGGAGAGTATGCATGATAAGGTGTATGGACGTGGCAGGAGTAATGAATGTATACCAGAATATAATGAAATGGAGATCTGTTCATTGCGCCTACCTCAATAGGTACATGGTATAATGGTGATGATGAGTCCAAAACGACAAGCCAAAAATGTTGAGAAGTGTGTTACTAACTTTACATTTGTATTTACGAATAAAGTTGTTGAAGCTAGTTTGGAAAATTACTTTTCTATTAAATGTAGCATGCTACTCAAACAGACTAGCAAAACGTAGAAACGGTGCTACTTACAGCTACTTTTAGGGTGAAGTATGCTGCTATAGATAGTAAAGATTTAATGAACATCTCTGATGAGAAACTATTTACACAAATCAGGTAGCTGTAACATAATTATGTTTTGTGTGAACTTTCTTTTTAGAAGTAATTATTTATCATACTCGTAAAGGCAGATGCGATGCACATAACGGACGCGCCTATAGTCTGCCCTTAAAAAATACGAAAATAAACACATCTCAACTTGATATCTTCTTTAAGTGTTTGTGGTTAAATAATATGAAAGTCACTTAATAAGGCTGGGTAACACAGACGGTTGTTGGACCATCGCTGTGAAATTAACTTATTTTCAAGGCTTAAAAAATTGACAATCTATATACCTTTAATACAGAACTGAAGAAATCTTTGAGAGATGTCTTCATGTAGTGACACATGACTTCAAAATGGCGCATAACGTTAAAAAATTAATCAATTCATAAATGAATTGTTTTTTTTTGTTTTATCGTTATTTTTTTTATTTCAGTCGACATTCTCGAGCCCCTCGGAGTATCTACTCTTACCGCAGTGGTGTGGCCCCCTCAGTTGCCTCTACAGCACGGACGAAAACTTCAAGAAAAGTATGTGTTAAACATCTCATAAAGTCATATTTATAGTATTGTATTGTGTTACACTTTTGCTGTACATAGTACAATCTTGCAGGCTTATCGAATCCACAAACCCCGGGGTAGAATATAGGCATCTTACCAACTAGGCCACGGAAGTCATCACAATATGAAAATACTTGAATTCATTTCATTCCCAGATTTCTTAAATTTTCACAAAATAGACTAAATATCAACAAATTACTCCATCTGTCGAGTTTAGAAGGAAACTTCTTAAAAAAAAACAACTCTGAAAATAAAATGGAGACTAAAGACTCTATAGTGTAAAGTATTGCATATATATTATATTTAGATAGACTTTATATAAAAAAATTTAACCTACATCTTTAACGAAACAGAGACAGCAAGCAACTATATAATGCTGTACCCGTTTAGGGTAGTGTGAGCAGCACGGATCACCTAAAACTCCAGTGAGTGCAGAACAAGGCATTTAAATCTCTTTCAACACCTATCTCAGAACAAACCTTACCCTTCATGCCGAACAGCGAGAAGAAACCTTACAACACCATATCCTTGCTTGGACCGTGAAATTCTATAAAAGTCAACAAAATCACAGCTATCCCTTAGTAGCTGCCCTGGGGACTTACGAGATTAAATCCGATCTACCCTTCCATTATGTTAACATATAAGCACAGGTTCCCGAAGCATTATCTGTTGCCTGACTAGTCCACCTACAGTATTAGATGGGAGGACCAAGGTCTAAGTGAATGTGATGGAATACAAGTAGCCTGAACGAGTGGACTTGTTCTTGCTAAATAATTAGTTGTAAGAATTGTTATCTAGTTATAAGTAGTATGTAGGTGTTAATTATTTCTAAGAACTCATAAATTAAGATTATAAAAAATAAAAATAAAATGACATGTAGGAAAATAAGATTAAGTTCATAAATTATATATATTACGATATCTACAATACTTCAATTGACCATTTCTGCACGCACAGAAGCGAGATAAAAGTATATCGCGGGCGCACTCCCGCGCCCATTCTGAAATGTTATAAATACCCACATACTATCGAATAAAACATTCATTCACTCTCTCCTTCCGCATTGCGATTTAACGTATTTTATTTATTTACCAACAACTACTATCATCATCTCTTCAAATAAGAAGCATTCCGCTAAAATATGATATATAAATAAGATTAGTTAAGTAATAAATTTGTATATAGGTATAGCCTTGACAAATATTTGTACAATATATTACTTTGTTTAATAAAAAAAAAAAAATAAAGGTATGTAGAACAGAGGGTGATTCCTTGCACGGCTATATTAGGTACATATAAACTTAGTGATTCTAGAATCGCGGGACAGTTAAAGCAACCTTAAAAAACCTTTAGTAGGAATATCACAATGGATTCTTACCTTCTTGTTTCAAGGCTTCTATAATTTAACACCATGAGATTTTTTTTGTATTTGATCTATACTGTTTTTATATTTTAGCTGATGAGGAGCCTAAACTGTAGATGCATATTCTAATTTGGTTCTTATTAGAAATTTATATAAGTTTCGAAGAATATCGGAGCTGTTAAATTCTCTAGATATTCTCATGAATAAGAACACATTACAGGAATATGCATACTAAAATTCTAGCTTTTGATAAATATGCAACAAGATTCTATGATTCATGTATTCAATATTTTCAAAAATCTTAATTCAAAAGTTCATTAGACAGGTGTAATATTCCTCACAATTTATATTTATGACGTTTGAAATACGGAAAAGGAAAAAGCAAGAGCTGTACATGAATAGGAATGCATAGATATATATGTTCTCTCTGTCTACCCTAAAAGGGGCATGGTGTGATGGTTATGTATGAATTTACTAAATTAAACAAATTACTGAATTTCTTTCAGGCTGGACTGAAGGTAGATGCCATGGCAGCCCCAAATCCATTTTGCCCAAACATCCGAGGGATGTGCTGCCTTATGCTACTGCTCAACCTTGGCCTCATTCTTGTCACCTTAGGATTTGTAATTGTCATTCAATTTTTTGAGCCTCTCTTTGTCTGGTAAGTATTGTGAAAACCAATCATTTTTCTATAGAGTATTTTTCTACTCATTGATGAAAAAATTTACCTGGATAAAAAAAAACCAGATAATCTCCAACAAAAAAATCGAACTGTTTGTTCATTGATATTGAACTCATTCAACAATGACTTTACCGACAACCCTTTTTAATTTTTACAATTATTTCAAATTTTTGTTCCATAATAAGAACCTCTCTTTTACATTGAGACATAGTTACTAAGGGTTTTAAAAAAATAAAAATGATTAACAGTGGAGGGTTCTCCTGTTATGCAATATGAAAACACATACTGATGGGAAATCAACACCTCAACTCGAAAACTCAAAAAAGAATATTGAAAAGTCAAGAAAAAAATAGACACAAAACTAGAATGCAATTATGTGATACGAAATTGAGGATACAAAATACAAGTATAAACAATTAAAAAAAGTCAAGAAGAAATCAATCGCTATGCATGTGCAAACGCTATGCACGCGCAATTTAAATTTACAATTCAATGTGATGCATCTGCTCAATTACATCAAAAGTAAACAATAAATTAACCTTTTTTCAGGAAATTTATTTCAAAACAATATACTGAAACGACTTCCGTGGCCTGGTGGTAAAAAGCTTGTCTGCCGATCCGGAAGTTGCGGGTTTGATCCCTGCTGGAACCCCGATTTTTTTTTATGTGGGATTCCAGTCTGATTTTCACTTAGGGTCCATTAAAACATATTTCTTGTTGGTTGGAAGAGATTGCCACATGTCAATAATCTCGCCAGGTTAAAAATAATATATGAAAAATAATACCTTTACTCTTTCAAAAAGTAGTGGTGTTTTGAGATAAATGATAAAGAAATGGCAATAAATAATTTTAAATTGAAGAAATGAATTAATGTAATGAGGAAATTAAACATTTATTATTCAGAAAAATATCTACACTCAAATCTCTTATATTATTATGCATAAAACTTTTATTTTACTATTCAATTAACAACAATTGAATATCTTTTCTAGGATCCTTGGTATCGTGTTCTTGATATTTGGTTTCCTGACACTAATCGGCAGCATGGTATACTGTGTGGTGGTCTGCAGAGATGCCCCAAGAACTGTTCATCCGGAAGACCTCTACTGGACACACCACTGGTCCAAGACTATCGGCCCCTCGGAGATACACTATAGGGCTGGAGACAAACCTTATCACACAGATGATAGGTACTCTGACAGATACTCAGTTAGCAAGCTCAGTGGCAAATACTCTGACAGAGAAAGTAAACTTAGTAGATACTGAGTGATTAAAAACTTTGAACACATTCTCAGTGATAATAATGATTATTTGATTTTTTAACATAGTAAAATCCAAAGTTTTGGCCCAAAGTAATTTAAGAGATAATACAGCGAAACAAATATTTCAATTTCCATTCATTCTTTATATCAAAACAATTCCAAAATGGCTAATGATCTTTTTCTACACAACTGAAGATAAATTCTAAATGTTTGCCCTGAGAAAAGTAAAAATTGTTCCTTATCTGATTCCTTTAAGAACAGTAATGATGGGGCTAGATTGGTTGATCATTTTTAAGTCATCACAGCGTTGAATAACCAATAGGAGTTTAAATGGTTGCATTTTCATGTACTCGAAGAGATTTTTCAAATATTTTTCCTCGACGCCATTCTTCAAATTATAGTTATGATGTCTAATATTTTTCAATGATAGATTTTTTTTCAGTATTTTTTAATTGAGCTAACGTAGTTCTCTAATATTAGTACAAAATAGTATGGTATTACTTTTTTTGAGAACATGTCATCTTTGATTGTTTTTGATCATGGTGATTAAGGGATCGAGGTACAGACCAGTATCAACTCCTGTGACAATTTATCCTATTTCTTCTTTCTTTCACTCTACCGAGAATTTTTAAATTTTCTATTCATCTATTTGGTTTTTGCCAGGTCGTTTCAATAGAACGGGGTGTAAAAAAATGTATTGTCTCAACAATTTCTTAAATAACACACAAAATTTTAACTGCGCAATAATAAAACGTAGGGGTAAGGATTAACTGGTATGAAGGCTATAAACTAATCTTCTAACTAGTTAGGGCCGTAAACTTTAGGACCATGGTAATATTATGAGTATGACAATCATACAATCCAGTATATTATCATAACATGAAACCAATATATTATCATAACATAAAAACTACACCTCCATTTGTAATTGTACAATATGATAACCATAAATACTGATGTTTGCAATCAAGACCATATTTCATGTCAAACTTTTAAGTCCAACTGTTAATAGAACAATATGAAAAATGTGACAGACTGAACTTGCGATTTTCTCTTAAATAAACTGGGTAAATTATTAACTCTGTGTAATACCACGGTGGATGAAGGTTAAACAAATTACTATAGCGATGGTTAAGAAAAATGTCTTTTTTTCACTTTACATACAATATAATAAAGCCAAATGGAAGATCCTTAAGATTATTTTGACAACAATATCAAAGTAGAAGATTATTTTGATAAAATATCAAAATAAACCTAAAAACTCTTGAATACCATAAATAAACAAAAGATTCACTTTTTCTCAAAAAATCAGGCATTAATCATGATTAGTGAAATGTGAATATTGCATTCTCATATATTTTAAGACTAACAAAATATATGACATGATATGGTAGTGGTTTTCAAAACATATTTTTTACCATATCTTATGTGAATTGACAATACATTTAAGTTCGATATACAATAAAAGTCAGAAAATCTGGACTACTCGAGAATCTGGTTGTTCTGGCTATATCAGATTTATAAATTGCCTCCTGAGTCCTTGTAAAAAAATACTGAATGCTTCATTTATCAAAATTTCACTTATGTATAAAATATTGGTGTTGACGCTCTTGGCTGCTTCACGCACATAAAGGTTGTATTTTTCAAAAAGTCCAAACTATCAGATGGTAAAAATTTCTGACAACAGGATTTTAGGATTTTTACTCTAATCAAAAATTTTGCAGGAGTCTTGAATTAATCTTTCTTAAAACATTGTTAAATACTTTTTATACAATATCTACGAGTATATCTGTAGTTTGTTTCTCTAGTAAAATTGTTTTGGAAATAGAAAGTATTTACCATTTATATCATTTTTATATACATTATTGTTTTTACTAATTCATTGTCAATAAAATTACTAACAATTTAATATAAAGTTTGCTTGATAAAAATAATACGTTGAATCTTATTCTTAAATTTTATAATTATAATTTTAAAATATATTAAAATTAAACATTAAAAAATGTGATAACTATTATATAAATAAAGTATGCATAATCAGCGCTATTAAAATCGATGAATTGAATGATGAAAAGTACAATACTATTCAAGTCAATTATAATATAGAATAAACAAATGTACTATATTTCATTTAAAATATAATTTACATTTATTATTTTGAGATAAAAAATCAAAACATCCAGACCGAACCCTGTTTAATCAACATTATTTTTGTTTTTTTATGCCATTCTTATCAATTATTTTCAAAAGAAATGAAATTATTATCAATATATTTAGATGAAAAAACATATTTTAACCTAGATTCAAAATGGACTGCATTTGTACTTTTAATATTAAATTAAATTGAAATATATAGATATTATGATTATACCCATAAATCAATTATCAAATTATTTGTGTTGTTCACTTACTTTGAAAAAGTATCACTGTTAGAACTAATTTTCATTATAAAATAGTTTGCCACGCGAACACCAGTTACAGACACACTCGTCCGAAATCAATATTGCGAAACATCCCCCCGACCCCCCCCCTCTTTAACTCTAATCATCCCCCCAAATGACCCCCCGATTGTCACTCTGAACACCCCATCATCGATAATTCCTCCGGCAGACAGTTTACCCCCATAGGCAACCGCATTTCTCACCTTCAACAAACATTTTCTACACCTTAATATATTTATAAAAGTCACACACGTTTCCCCACTCATTTACTTATCTACATATACTATATTCATTCTTATAATTTATTCACCATCATTATTTTTTATTTTTTATTTTTTTTTTTTTTTTTTCACCCATTCAATATAAAACAGTGTGTGACGACACAAATTTATGTATATTTGTATTTAATATTATGTATATATCATCATATTTATATATGTATTTAATCGTTTATAATTTCTCATAATCATTCATAAAATCAAAACAATTACCACAAACCTATCCTTTCCCGATTCCCAAAAAGATCCAAAAATTTCCAATAAATATCTTAACAGTCAGAACTTATCCGATGAAGGAGTAAGGTGTCCTACCATCGGACCGAAACTCCGAACAAGCTATCCATCACTTGATGAGTAGTTAACAGTTACTCTCAGATCAAAATGCATTACTTATAGTATGGTGTTTAGCAACAATACAAATGACAATAAATTAAAAAACAAAAACAGAATAAAAAAGATGACAACAATGACAATAAAATGTGATGATAATAAAATAAATGACAATAAAAGATGATGACAATAAAATAAATAATTTCATTTGTATAAAAAAAAACATGGGAATTTAAAATATAATTTTTCAAAATAGTTGTAAAATTTAATGCAAAATATTCCAAATATATACCATATATTGAAATATTTCGTTTTCATTAACACCAATGTGAAATTCTACAAGGTGAGCATCTATCTACATTTTGTTAAATACATAATATGTCTTATTCCTACTCCATGGCATTATAGTCAATTGATAGGCGGTGATGTCTCCCAAAAAAATATAAAGCAGTTCACCAAAAACATATTTGAAACTTTAAGTACGTATCTATTTTTTTTTTCATTCAGTTTTTAATTATTTCTTTCTAATAAGTAAAAATATCTCAAGAAAAAAGATATTACAAAGTAGAATTTAAAAAAAATTCATCATGAAAATATGAACATTTTCGAAGCAAAATTATTTATATTAGTTATGAATTATTTATCATAAAATTTTTGTTTTTTTGATAAACATTCATAAATTGACAGTAAATATTTCTTTCCATGTTTTTTAAAATTTATTATTCGACATTAGGTTGTTAATTTTATCAACCTGTTTACCCAAACTAATAGGGGATGAACCAATAGGGGAACATCACTGCATATAGATCTAAAGCCTATTTAACAAAAGCTCTCCAGTTAGTATGATCTATGACTGCTTCTCTCCAGTTATTAATACTAACAATGTGCATATATTTTATATCATCAATCTATGTTATCATAGTCAACGGTGTATAAATAGTATTTTTCCTTTAAAACTCTTTCCTGAGCTGCTTTTATTACATTCTTTCCAGCCACTTGTAAAACCTAACTTAATCATACTTGATTTTTGTGCTGCTATAATTTTTTGACCTCAACGAATAGGATGCTCAACCTACACTGTACATAGTCTCGTCCTGACGTGGAGTGTTGGCAAACCACGACCAACCTGAAAGAAGGCTTACTATGGCATGTATCCCTGATGGAACTATGAAATGATGATGATGTCATTAAAAACTTCTTTTTTACAAAGGCTCGACAGACAGGATTTCATTTAGATAATAATAAAATTAAATAATCCTGTAAGAATTATAAACATGAATAATAAAATGAAATAAATCGATGCATTTAATAAAATATCAATGTGTATATTAACAAAAATATCTAATGACCAATATAAATGTTATGAAAATATCATATAAATAATAATGTAATCAATGACAATTAAGATGTAAATAATTATGTGCGACTAGTATATTAAGTGGATTATTTTAATAATTCGTGTATGCCATTTTAATTTTTTTCAAAAAACTGTTCTAAACTTGACTTATTTATATATTAGTTAATTTAATTAAAATATACAATACAAAAACTTCTATTATTTCGTCAATACTTTCCGATTATTTGGAGGAGCACATAAATAGTTCTCCCTTATTAGTTACTATACATCTAAAAGTCTCTAATATTCTACATAACACTGTATGGAGTGGAAGCATGGAGGATGAAAAAGAAGGAAATAAACATGATGATAGTTGTTTCAAGATGTGTTGGATTATTCCATGGAGTGCAAGGCACACCAACATCTCTATCATCCAATAATTGTAGATTACTGAAAGACTTTCGACAACATTCAGAAAAATAATTCAAACATACTTTGGGCATGTTGCTAGAAAACATGAACATCTTGAGAAGCTGGCAATCACGGGGTAAGTTGAGAGAAGGCAAACAAGAGTATGATGTGCTATGTGATGAACTGATCAAATAAAGAAGTTAACAGGATCCAGGAGAAGTTAAAAGGAAGTGTTGCATTCAATAAGGCCCAAGACCGGGAAGGATGGAACATGATTTAATTATTATTACCTGTCTCATCACTTGACACTGGCGTATACTCCTTCATATATAGTTCACGGCCATTATTCAAGAAGTACTAACCTACATAAATAAATAAATATAGGTTTATTGATAGCAACATAGTATGTACATAATACATTTAAATATACTTCAAGAACACATAATTGCAGAGAATACATTAAAGACAGAAGCTTTCAAGAGGTCTGGGCTCATCTAATAACATCCCTCCAGCCAAGATACACCCCACCGATATAGGGCGAGCCCAGACACGGGGACACCAGATGTTTTTCAGCCCACACCCTTACACATGTAGAATAAGAGAGAGAAAAAAAAAACACCGAAAATAAATAGATGGCAGAAAAATAAACAAAACAGATGAATTAAAACGAACAAATAAAGGTTCCTTGACAGCAACACAATGTGTACATACATATATGGTATAAAGTAAATTCCTTCCGAGTATTGCACATACATCTCAAAATAAACTGCAGAAAATACATTTAAGAGACAAGACATTAAAAGTTCCGGGCTCATCCCACAAACATTCCCCCGGCCGAGATACACTCCAATAATGTAGGGCGAGCTCGACCGCAAAGACATCGGGGGGCTTTCAGCCCACACCCCCGTATATCTAGATTTAAAAAAAAAAAACAAAATGTATGGCAGAAAATAAAATAAAAAGTAAACCCACATATACTACCTCAGGTTAACTGTCAGCAAGAACGAAAAAAGAAAAGCCTCAAAGGAGTCCAAATTTTATAAAAGTAAAATGACAAATGGGAAATGATGTTCAAACATAAAAAAACCACAACACAATACATTGAAATAGTTAAGCAGTAATATAAAAATTAATGAGAAGATAACACACAAACACGCACGCACAATCTCCGATTCACCACCAGCGCAAAGAGAAAAAAAAAGCAAATAAGAGACCTATTAACCACTAAAAAAACCTATTAACCACCCTGAAGATAACACTTTAGAGCAAGGGTCGGCAAACTTTTTTGGCTGCGGGTCAAAATCAACCACAATGTGAATATTAAAGGGACGTTTGGGTCAGTGATATTTTCATTTTAAAACATTCTTTTAGTGAATAATAAGATACATTTTATTAAGAAAATAATTACAATATGCTTTTAAAGTTTAATTATTATTATAAAAACTAATAAAGTTCTAATTATTATAAAAACAAACATAGTTGAATGAACTTTATTTATAAACGTTCTCTTCGATATTAATGAGTCCCCTGATGTTGAACTTGTGACGTCAATTTAGTCAAGTCTGGTGTATAGTCAGTCGTTTTAAGACGAATACAAGCATCAGAATTTTCGGTAGTTAACCTGCTCCTGTTCTTGCTTAAAATAAATTTCATTTGTGAAAATATTTGCTCACATTTATAAGTTGAACCGAATGTGGACAAAATGGCAAAGCCAATTTTTTTCAAAGATGAAAATACATTTTCAAAATTGTATGGTTATTTCCGTACAATTTTGAAAATGTATGAGGAGTCGTACGTTGAAATCATTATAATGATTCATTATGTATGTTAAGAACAAAAGTCTTAAAAGCCATTGTTTATCATTGAGTTCAGGATCATTTTCACCGATTTCGTGAAGAAATATTTGTATATCATCAAAACACTCTACAAATCTAGTAAGAACTTTGCCTCGACTTAACCATTGTGTTTCAGAATGTAACAGCAAATCTCCATATTTCGATTCAATTTCCTCCAAAAAGCTTTGAAGCGCCTGTGTATTAATGCTGATCGTGCTATTATCTTGTTTACGATCTTAACAACCTTTTCCATTACATCCTTAAGTTGTTGCGTAGATGCCTTTGCAAATAAATTTTCTTCATGTATGATACAATGAAATGATAAAAGTGAGCGGCCAAGTTCATTTTCCATTAGTTTTACAAATCCAACATTTTTTGTCTCATACTTGGAGCACCATCAGTTGTTATTGAAAACAATTTACTTTTTAAATCCAATACTTGCCCATTTTTTAAATTTGTAAACTCTTGTACTTGATGAAAAATATCAGTGCCTTTGGTCGTGTCATTCATTGAAGAAGAACGCACAGTTCTTCATTGACTTTCGAATTATTTATTGATGCAAATCTAATAATAATTGCAAGCCTACCCATACTATTTATATCAGTACTTTCATCAAGTGCAATGCTAATTATGTCACTAGATAACAAATCATTTTTGACCTGTTCGTCAATATTTTTGACCATATCTTCAAAGCGACGCTGAACTGTTCTAGCTGACAATGGTATTTCTTTGATTCTCTCAATTATTTGTTTTTTATTTGGGAAGTCGTTAAATAAGTGTTCGGAACAATTTATGAATGCGTTTTTCAAAAACTCGCCGTCTGTACGAGTAAATGGTTTTCCGTTGATACCAATGCTAAGAGCTGCAACAAAGCTGGCAAATGTAGCATGATTGTAGCGGGTAACAAAACTCTTTAAGAATTTATTTTGTTTTCCAAAATTTAGTACACGTTTAGCAATGTATTCAGATTTATCTTCATTTGTCATTTCACTTACATCTTTATGTTTTGAAGAAAAGTGTCGCTCAATATTGTAAGTCCTGAGGGTAATTACATCTGTACATAAAGTACATACCAATTTGTCACCATTTTCGATACATCCATACTTTTCTTTCCACACATCTTGAAATAACCTCTTTTTTGCTTTTTGTTTGTTCATGGTAATATTTTTTTTGAATAATAATTATTATTTCACTTAGGCAACTGCTTAATAATTATTTAGCTGCGTAACTGCGTCACTCCGTTACTGAACATGTGCTACAACTGAGAAAACGATACACGCCGCGCCAATTGACTTGCGCGCAAAAACAAAGTATCTATTTTCAATATTTTTTTTATTCGTAAAATATTCGTTTCATGTTTATGTTTTATAATTTATTTTTATATATTATACTTTTTTTCGGAACTAAAGTGGGTCACTTGAAATTAGTAAATGGGTCACTCGGTGACCCGCGGGTCATAGTCAAATCTTTTACCACCGAGCCATTTTTTCAAGTTTGGAAAAAGAAAATAATCTGAGGGGGCTAAATCTGGCGAATAGGGTGCGTGAGGAAGCAATTCGAACTTTAATTCATTGATTCTGCCCACCGCGATAACGGATGTGTGAACTGGTGCATTGTCTTGATGAAACAACACTTTCTTTTTCGCCAAATGCAGCCGTTTTTTCTTGATTTCGTCACTCAAACACTGCAATAAGTTCGCATAATACTCGCCGTTGATTGTTTTTCCTTTTTGAAGATAATCAATGAAAATTATCCCACGCGCATCCCAAAAAACTGACGCCATGACCTTGCCTGCAGATGGAACTGTTCCTTCGTCTAAGGTGTGAAGTGATGGACCCATGTTTCATCCATGGTTATGAATCGATGCAAAAACTCTTTATTGCTGTGAAACATCGCCAAACACTCGATTGAAACATCCTCACGACGCTGTTTTTGTTCCATTGTGAGCAAACGCGGCACCCATCTTGCGCACAGCTTTCTCATGTCCAAATTTTCAGTCAATATGCGATGTACAGCCATTTTGAAATGTCTGCTAGCTCGCGCACTTTCAATCGACGGTCATCCAATACCATTTTGTGGATTTTCTTTACCATTTCTGACGTGGTCACCTCATTTGGTCAACCACTGCGATGTTCGTCTTGTGGCAGCTCGTACGGCCTCGTTTAAACTCTGCCACCCAATATTTTACTGTTGTTAACGAAGGAGCAGACTACCCTAGAGTAGAATCTAGCTCGGCTTTGATATTGGTTGGACCTTTCAAATGGAAGTATTGTATCACATAACGATGACCAATTTTTTTCATGTTTACAAATTCACTGAGAGCGTTCACTATTGATGGCTGCCAAACAAATACTAAACAACGTAGCATCTTAAAACTTGAAACATAAGCTTTATAAGTTTAGTACTTTCTACCATAGTAATTTTTACCTACCATTTTTGCTTGAAATTGCAAAAAAGTTGTCGAGTTACAGGTATGTCATATGAAAAAAATTCGGAGGTGAAAGGGTTAACTGTTTTAGCCAGGATACTGTTATAGTAGTCACAACTATCTTTGCCACATTCAAATTTATATGTTAATATAAATTTTGAAAATGTCATATTTATAATTGATAATTGCATCGAGCGTTGTGTAGAATTTTTGTATCAACGTATGTATGAAGAATTAAAAATGAGGACATCAAAAAGAATGTGGATGCAGTGCTTAAAATGAAAAAAGAAGCCTCGACATAATTCGGCCATGTAAAAAGAATGAATGATGAAAAATTTACAAAAATTATTCATCATTCATTCTTTTTACATGGCCGAACCATAAAATAAGAAAAGTTTAGGAAGACTTAGAAAAACATGTCTTGACCTCTTCTGATGAAATTTCAAGCCTATCAGAGCTTGCAAGCAATAAATAAGCTGACACACATGATCATACTTTTTCATTTCTTTATATTCATATCACTGTATTTGGGTTTCTAGCCCAAATATTTGGAGTACTTTTTTCAAATTTTAAAATTAAAATTTTCAAAATTTAGTATGTTGTGTTTGTCTTCCTCAAGAGGCAACATTATTTCTAGGAATTATATGAATCTACCATTACTCTTTACATACTATATGAAATTGCTGTGATACGATTCTCGGTAAGGATTATCTCTCATTATGACTAGCTAATTTCAAACACTGGAATGCAGATTAAACACTTCAACTCAAAAATAAGATCATCTAAGGATAATGAATGAATGTTTGAAATCATAATCTGACTCATATTGAGTTTCTCTGGGTTTTCTCCGCAAACAATAAGTAAATCAAAACCAATCAGAAAGATCTTGATAAACCGGTTGTAAAAGCCATATTTGTACCCATTTTTTTCAAACTAAAAATATATAATTCTTCCAATATTTGTTTTCCTTTCAAGTTATTTTTAAATAAATTTTTCCACTCAAATAAATACTGATGTTCCTGTGGCAGCTGGCTTGCATCCATGTGAGGTAAAATAAAAGTAGGAAGTACATTTTTTAAAGAAATTAATTTATTAAAAAATTACAATTACATTAAATTATCCAACAAAACTACAGAACAATAAAATTACTTTAGTAAAGACCGGAATATTATAGAAGTGAATATAAATACACAATCATACTGATTCATATAAACAAGCAATTCTTGTTTTTTCTTTACACTAAATGTTGTCATCTAGCTGGCATCTGGCATTATGACCAAACATTTGGGGTTTGTTCATCATATTCGGACATCAGTTCATCAAAAACAACTGTTAAAATGCAATGGAAAATCAAATATTATTGATATGTATTGAAGTGCTTTCCTTTTAAAATAACAATGCCAAATTTGACCAAGATACTTGAAAACCCCTTCAAAACGTGATCATTTTCTAATGCAAATGAATTGCAAATAAAACCACTACTTAAAAATAACTCGTAACTTCTCGAGAAATTAACTAATACATACAGAGTAAATTGAAATAATAGTAACACTAAATAAAATTTATCTTCAAAAATATTTCGTATTTTGTACATTGATAATAATCCTATAAATGATAATGAAGGATGATTTTTTTAAATTAACGAGCATATTCGTTTAATTGTCCGAGAGTATCCTTCAAATGCAATATATAGTTCAGTGCAGAGCGAAGAACAATAGTAACACACTGGGTACAATAGTTAATATATAAAAAAAATATTAAAGACAAAATTTGTTATACAATCAAATAACACAAATTTAACATGCCAAGGGAATTATTTCTCTAAAAACCATTAAATGAATGAATGTGTTACAAATATACAATATAACCCAGTTTTTTCAGAATTAAATTAACATTTCCCTACAAAACATGTTTATAATATTCGGACTCTGTATGTTTTGATTCATAAAATTCATAAAAAAATTCCCAAGTTACATTTTTATTGAATCGAAGCTTGTACATTTTCAAAATCTGGGTAACAAGGTAATACCAAAATAAATACATGGAAATAGCCACGAATAGAATAAAACATTTGAATTGAATCGAAATAAGCAGCAGTAAATCCAGCAAGTATTAAAAGTAACCGAACCAAACGCATTACACCAGAATGCTAACACTGTCAACAGTGCAAGTCAAATCACAGTCTTCTGTCCGAGGATCATTAATTTTCAATGGACTATTCTAAATACTAAACTACTGCGGTCAATAATGAAAAATACACTACAAATGCAATACACAAAATCCTTCATGAAAATACTACTGGAACATAGTCATCATCGGAAATTGATAAAAATTGCATTAAAAAATATAAAATTATCAACCCTATTTTAAAAGTACATTTTGTAGCATTTTCTCATCTCAATTCATTTAATATTCTCCTTGGCAGGATATTACAGATCTGTTAATAAAATATTTTCATCTACAACATTTATGAGTCAATATAAACTCAATTCTTCGAGGTACTTAACATCATATTCTCAATGTCATTAGTAAAAAAATTCACTGCTAAAAACGGACCTTTGTATAAAATATTTATAATCTCTTCTAGGGCCTTTTTGTAAAAAAATAAAACTCCACAACACTGCCGAAACACGTGGACAAAAAAACAGTTGTCACAACCAGATCTAAAACGATTTACAATTCACAGCAATCTGCGAGTCTCTTATGGAGAGCCATTAAAAGTCGATATCGGAAGAATCATCATTGAAAGTGAAAGTGGTGGGCTTCTTTGTCCTTCCTCCAACCTTCTCCCTAGGAGGAACAGGAGCTAGCTTCTCCGAGCCGTCACTCATCCCAAAGTCCTCAGAGTCAGAATCTGAACCCTTTGCCTTCTTTAGCTTCTTTGCTGGTTTCTTTGCTTTTGATTTCTGAAAAAAGACATAAGCAAAATAAAATGCCAATAGCTGTAAAAAATAGCTACTTTTAAGGCTGACTTCTGTAGCTTAGTTCTTATAAGAGGCCTGTCTTCTACCTCTGGGGTTCTTCGCCATTTAATAACATTAAACTACCCCAAAGGTGGGTCCCTTAATTACTTCTCACATACAGAAAGATATTTAACTTTCTTCTAACAGTCTCCAGTTTACCTTCAATGCATAAGCTTAGTTAAGTAATCTTGAAATAGTAATAACCAATGGCCAACAAAATAGTGAGCATTTAAAATATGTAACACATTGATCAATAAGTCCCGGGACTAACCAACAGATGGCGCATCTAATAACAAATCCATACCATTCTCAGTTAGTATCAGCCTTCAAAAGTTACGTGTCAAACTTTCATGACATTCCGACTTGTGTCATTGAGTTACAGTGGTTTTAGTGACGCTACTTTTGCTATTATCAAAACAATGGAAAAAACCGAATTTCATGTGTTGATAAAACATTGCTTTTTAATGGGAAAAAATACCATTCAAACTCAGCGATGGCTTGAAAAGTGTTATACGGGCTCTGCTCTGTCGAAAACAACCTAAATGCTCTGGTCGTCCAAATGAGGCTGTTACACCAGAAAACATAAAAAAAAAACTCAAAATCGTGATGGAAAATCGCAAAGTAAAGTTGCGTGAGATAGCTGACATCCTGAAGATATCATTTGGTAGTGTTTACACTATTTTGCATGAACATTTGGTCATAAAAAAGCTTTTTTCGAAATGGGTGCTGCATTTGCTCACAATGGAACAGAAACAACAACGCATCGATGATTCAGAGCACTATTTGGCACTGTTTACGCGAAATAAACAGGAGTTTTTGCATCGGTATGTGACAATGAATGAAATTTGGATCCACCACTATACTCCGGAATCAAATCGGCAGTCAGCTGAGTGGAGAGCAGCCGGTGAAAGTCATCCGAAGCGACCAAAAACTCAACAGTCAGCCGGGAAGGTTATAGCCTCCGTATTTTGGGATGCGGATGGTATAATATTCATCGATCACCTTGAAAAGGGAAAAACCATTAATAGCGAATATTACATAGCGTTATTGGAGCGTTTGAAGGCAGAAATTGCAAAAAACGGCCGCATTTGACGAAGAAAAAAATTATCTTTCATCAGGACAATGCACCGTGTCACGAAGTCGATGATAACGATGGCCAAATTGCATGAGTTGAACTTCGAATTGCCTCCGCACCCACCATATTCTCCAGATTTGGCCCCCAGCGACTATTGGCTGTTCGCAGACCTCAAAAAGATGCTCCAGGGAGAGATTTGGCTCCAATGAAGAAGTGATTGCCGAAACTAACGCCTATTTTGAAACCAAAGATAAATCGTTCTACACGGCTGGCATAGAGAAGTTAGGAAAGCGTTGGAATGAATGTATCGCTCTTGAAGGAGACTATGTTGATGAATAAAGAAGAATTTTGGCAAACAAATGTTTTAGTAGTTAGTCCCGGGACTTATTGATCGATGTGTTACATATATCATACAAGAATATTCAAAATGCTGCTGGGCAGAGGTCAACAGGAAAAATCTCTGAGCTGGGAAGTGAAAAAAGTAATCAAGATTTTTTTTGTATTTTTCTGCTGATTTACTGTTGAAATTTTAAATCTCCCAACCCAACACCCTTTATTTTTAAGCTCTATGGGATTATTTTTTAGAAAAATGTATGAAATATGCAACACTGCACTGTGACTAGGTTGGGTTATCAAATTCTATTGCATTACTGACCCAATCAGAACTGAAAAGCTTTCGAATTTTATAAATTTTCATCATCAAGCAGTTACCATCAGATAAAAATCTACAAAATGCCAGTCTTGCGTCAAATCTATTCTGAAAGCTGACATATATAAAAAAAGCATTTAATACACTCACCTTTTTGGAAAATATGTCATCACTATCACTATCCTGAGAGAAATTTTTAGCAGGCCTTTTAACTGCATTATTAGTGGTCGCGAGCAACTTCCGTTTGCCTCCAGCTGTCTTCTTAGGTGGTAATGCAGCCACTGGGGCAGGGGCGGGGACAGGGGCTGGGACGGGGCTAACCCTGACATCTGAGTCACTGTCAGAGATCAAATAAGACTTAGGGGCTGCCTTTCGTGGTGGACTTGAAGAAGGTTGGGGTGGACAGTCTTCTATTAATGAGTCAAAAAGATTATCTGAAAAACAATAAAAGAAATACATAACACAATCAGTCATTTTAGGATTTTAATCCCAATACTAAACTCTTTTCATTGTGGCTATATTGATAATAAGAAATTTTCTGGATTTTCTGCATTGCAAGTAATAACCTAAGTATGTTTATAGCTATTTTCCAACAAGTCTTGTTTGTGCTCCCCTGATGATGAGGTGAAAGCTTTGAAACCGGTAGGGTTATACCGTTACAAAAAGTGGAGTAAACGGTGTTTGATAAAAACAAATTACAATGTCTTTAAACCTCCACAATGTTAATGCCTTAACTATAAATAATATAAAAAATAATAATATAAATAACACCATTTTGTTGATATTGTGGCCAATGACCAAGTGGGAAATGAAATTCAGATAACTACAATCAGGAAGGAAACATGACTAAAAAATCAACTTAATTTTAGTTTATATACGAGGGCGGTCCGATAAGTACTTAGCCTCACCGCCCGATGGCACCACTATCGCAAGAGCATTTTTTTATCATGTAGTACATTCTCGTTGACAGCTACTGTCAAAATTTCAGCCGAATCGGCCGCGTAGTTTTGTTTTGACCGCGTGTGGAAGCGAGCGTGTCCGCGGATTGAGAAAAATGGAAAAAGTGCAATATCGGTCGGTGATTCGATTCTTGTTTTTGAAAGTGAAATCGAGCAGCGAAATCAAAGAGCGCTTGGATGCTGTGTACGGTGACTCTTCTCCTTCGATGGCGACCGTCAAAAATTGGTTTAACAAGTTTCAACGTGGTCGCACATCGGTTTTTGATGAGCCACGCCCAGGTGCCTCGAAAACGGCTACCACGGAGGATAACGTGACAAAAATCCACGATCTCGTATTGGCAGACCGCCGATTGAAGCTGCGCGAGATAGCTGAGACAGTAGGCATCTCAAAAGACCGCGTGGGTCATATCCTGCATAAAGTATTGGGCATGAAAAAGGGTGCGATGGGTGCCGCGTTTGCTCACTCCGGACAACAAGCGCAACCGTGAGACCACTTCAGAGCAGTGTTTGACGATGTTTAAGCACAATCCGAAGGAGTTTCTGCGTCGTTTCGTGACCGTCGACGAAACATGGATACACTGATACACACCCGAGACCAAGAAACAGTCGAAACAGTGGACTTGACCCAGCGAACGTGCTCGGAAGAGGGCGAAGACTGTCCTATCGGCCGGAAAGGTGATGGCCACCGTTTTCTGGGATTCAAAAGGTATGATCTACACCGACTTCCTGGAGAAGGGCAAAACGGTTACAGGGCTCTACTATGCCGAATTATTGGGCCGATTCGACGCCGAATTGCAGAAAAAACGGCCCCATTTGGCAAAAAAAAAAGTGGTCTTCCATCATGACAACGCACCGGCTCACACCTCCGCCGTCGCCACAGCCAAATTGGTAGAATTAGGCTGCGAACTGCTGCCCCATCCACTGTATTCTCCAGATTTGGCCCTCGTGCGACTTCTTTTTGTTTCCAAATTTGAAAAAGTCACTCGCCGGGCAGAAATTTGAGTCGAATGAGGAGGTTATCGCCACCACGGAGGCCTACTTTGCAGACCTCCAGAAAACGTATTTTTCAGACGGGTTAAAAAAGTTGGAGCATCGCTGGGTCAAGTGTATCGAACTCAAAGGAGATTATGTTGAGAAATAAATCGCCACTTTTCCAAAAATTTTGTTATTCTTTTGTAGGCTAAGTACTTATCGGACCACCCTCGTATAATAGGTTGTCCCAATGAAAATGTCGTTTTTTAAATGAAAGTTAGATTGAAAAAAAATATATATTCGGTGTACAAATTAGTTCAGTCCGTTTTTTTGTGTTCAAAAATGCATTTATTTCTAAACAAAATGAATGAACACATCAATTAAAGTATTGTCCATCGATGGCTACTACTTTTTACCGTCTCTCAGGCAATTTTCGAATTCTATCTCGAAAAAATGGGTCGTCTTTTGAGGTAATCCAAGTTTGGAGTCAATTTTCTACGAAAGAAGTGAACCGGTGACCTGCCAAATCGTGCTGCATCCTTCGGAACAACCAGTAATCAGAAGGACCAATGTCCGGGGAATACGGCGGGTGCGGTAAAATATCCCATTTGAGCGTTTCCAAATATTTTTTTACGACTTTTGCGACATGAGGCCGAGCATTGTCATGAAGAAGAATAACTTTATCATGTCTTTGCTCATATTCCGGCTGTTTTTCTCGCAATGCACGGCTCAAACGAATTAATTGTAGCCGATACCGATCGCCCGTAATGGAATCGCCAGGTTTCAGCACCTCATAGTAAACAACACTCCTTTGGTACCACCAGATACAGAGCATGATCTTCGAACCATGTATGTTCGGTTTTGATGTTGATGTTGAGGTCGATGGCAACGATTGACCGGGCTTAGCGTAGTATTTTTTCTTCTTGGGGTTGTCGTAGAATATCCACTTCTCATCTCCAGCTACAATACGATGCAAAAACCTTTTCTTTGTTGCCTTTGAATCAGCTGCTCGCAAGTGAAAAATCGCCTTTCAACGTTTCTCGGTTTCAGTTCAAAAGGCACCCAATTTCCTTGTTTTTGAATCATTCCCATGGCTCTCAATCGTACGGAAACAGCTTGTTGAGTCACTCCCAATGATTCTGCAAGCTCCTCTTGCGTTTGACTCTGATCTTTTTCAAGTAATGCCTCAAGTTCTTTGTCCTCAAATTTTTTTGGCTATCCAGAGCGAGGCTTGTCTTCGACGCTGAAATCTCCATCCTTGAAACGTCGAAACCATTCCCTACATGATTTATCAGTTGGAGCAGCGTCACCATAAACTTCGACAAGCATTCGATGGACTTCAGCTGCACTTTTCTTCCAATTGGAAATTAATTAAAGCAGAAAATTGAAACCTCCCGCAAATGCTGCTTGGTTAACACAAAATTCGACATTTTCAACACTGTACAAAACAAGGTTTTTGCATGAAACTCAAAGCGATATAAACTGAATATTATTGGCAAATGTCTAACCTCTCTGAAACCGCCAAAATCGGCTGTCACTATGAACCATTCATAATAGCTAGAGCCATCTTTTGGAAACGGACCGAACTAATTTGTACTTCCAATATTTTCTTATTACATCGATACAATATATTCTCATTCGGTAGACACAACCTTCTTCCATCTATTTAACAAATTTTTAAAACCGTCAGAATAAAATTTAGTATATTTGGATGCAAAATATTCCTCAATGCCTTTTATCACTTCTTCTAAAGTGTGAATTTTTTTTCAGCAATATAGTGCTGCAGAGATCTAAATAAATGATAATCTAAAGAAGCCAAATCGGGACTATATGGTGGGTGAAGAATAGTTTTCCATCCAAGCTCCTTTATTTTATTTTCAGTCATTTCAGAAATAAAATTGAATGTCGATTGAAAAAACCAGATCTCTTTAGCCTTATTGCATTATTAAAATTTTCGAGTTGGGCACAGTATACTTCAGTCGTAATTGTTTTACCGTAAGGAAGGATTTCATGATAAATTATGCCTTGTGCATCCCACCATACACTCAAAAGCACTTTTTTTAAAGTTAGACCCAGTCGAGGGGTCGGTTTTGCTACCTCCCCCTTTGAAAGCCATTGGCGTTTACGTCGTTGGTTCAAATATAGCACCCACTTTTCGTCTCCGGTCACTAAATGGTGTTAAAACGGAGTGTTTGTCTCCTTTTAGATTAAATCTTCACATATGCGCTTGCGTCCGCTTTGGTCTCATCTGTTAGATCATGCGGTATCCATACGCCCTGCTTCACAATCTTACCGGTTTTTTCACACTAGATGTTCTTGCACACTAGATTTTGACTATCCAAGTTTGTCAGCTAATTGTCGTATAGTCAGTGTTGGATTTGATTAGATTTCTGTATGCAATATGTCATCATCCACTTTCACTACTCTTTCACTTCGAGGATTGTTTTTTAGATTAAAATCACCACTTTTAAATTGTTTAAACCACCTTTGGCATTGCCGAAAAGTTCAATATTCTCAAAATATGTCGCTAATGTTTTTAGTTGCAGTTGTTGCATTATTTTATCGGCAGTATTCATACAACATGCGATTTTGTATAAATTGTTTGTCAGGTACTATAACTCTCCATCTTAACCCACGTTGGAAAAAAATATTTCACTAAAATAACGTTTCTCAGAAGTCAAATATATCACGTGCAAAACAGACAAAATCAATATATGGAAATAGTTGATGTCTGTATCCATAATACATTGTTTTGGGGTTTATAAGATTGTAGAATATAAGGTGAGTCCTGATTTTTTAATGGTATTGGGAAAAAACTCACATTATATTTTAGCCAATATGGTACTCGTAAAAAAACTGTGATTATGATCCTCACTTGTTCTATTTTGAGAATTAATACACTCTTACCTGAGTTCATCGGGCTTGGTTTGCTAGTTCCGTTCTTCTTAGCATGGATCATGTCATCATCACTGTCACTATCATGTAACATCTGTTGTCTGAATGACTCTTCGTTCTTATTTTCAAACAACTCGGGCTCTGAATCAGAACTGCTGTTATCTGATTTTAACAATTTGGTATATGACTCCACCTGAAAAATTATTTTATTCTGTAATTTATTTCGAGTTTTCAGATACTTTATGTATTGAACTAAAGAAATTGATGTACTGAATAATTTAATGTTCACCTTCTTGGTATTTTTAATTGAAAATTGTGAAAAATAATCCTTGAATAGATTTTTTATTTACTATCCTTTCTCAGATAAATATTTTCATAATAATGTAAGAAGTATGAGGGATGTTTGATAATTAAAATAAATTATATTATACATGTACTATATAGATGATAGCACTATTAATTAAAAAAATTATCTGCCACTTTGTAGCATTCTTCAAATGAACAAATATCAAACTTCAATTAGGTTGCTTAGTTTTTTTTCGACAGTTTGTTCAAGACTTAGCAAACTATCAAAGGAAGTCTGTGAGAAATATAACTAAGCGAAAATTTAAATAGAATGGAAAAAAGGAGGGAGGTTTGTGGCATTATATTTTAAAAAGATTAATTATTATTTTTAAAGCTACAACACCTACTCAAACTGAAGCCAAGTTTAGTCTTGACACAATTGGTACAATATTTACTCACATTGGACCAAAATATATGTTTCATCGGAGAGTTTGGATAATTTCAAGCCATACCCAAATGATTTTTACAATGTTCGTGTCGATTTGTAACTGTTGATGGCTTCCATTGTCTCAGGAGTGGATCTGCCACTACACTTGAGACAAGGAACAGTCAAAGCAATTGACACAGAGAGGCAAACTGATATCAAATCTCCTGGAAAGGCTACAGCCACTATTTTTAGAGATGCGCAGCGGAAAATTTTTAGGCATGAGCAGGAGAAAAGGCCACTATTTTTAGGCATGCAAGAGGGTGCACCTCTTACTCAGACATCGTGTGCCATACTAATGACGGAATCTGCTGAGGCCGGCCGACCACTCTCCCACATCCTGATATCCCCCCCACCCAACACTCCTCGAAGCGACCGCGTGCTCCATTTAAAATGACGCGCTCTAAAACAAAAGTCTCGTTTATATTTGATCCCTCCTCGTACAATGGCCGAAATAATGAAGATCGAATTGTTGCCACATCCACCCTAATTACCAGAATTGACTCCTTGCAACTTCCATAATTTCCCAAATCTAAAGTAATGGCTAGGAGGGGAAAAAATTATATCGATAGTGAAGAAATCAATGCTAATATGTATGGCTAATTTGAAGAGATGTACAAATCATTCTATAAAAATGATATAATGGCCCTCCAATAAAATTTGGGTAAAGACTATGTTAATAAAAATATATAATCTACCAGAAGAGTTGCTGTTTTCGTTTACCTTAATTACCAAACAGCCTTTGTACAACATATATAATAAAAAATGGCGAGTTTCAAAGAACATTTTCTTGCATACATAACACTGATTTATTTAATTTCACCAAAAGATATATACCGAAAAATTATCCATGGTTGTTACTCAATAGGAGCAAACAAATTGAGAATTAAGATGCATAAATCAACTTCCATTTCATAAAAACCATAAATCAAAAGAAACTAATAGCCCCCGCTCCCTCTCAAAAAGTGTCAAATCAGAAACATATTTTCTTATTTAAATATTATTTATATTTACCTTTCCATGGCAATAATAATAATCTTAAAAAACAAATTAATAATTTATACCTTAGTAGCTGCTCTCCTAGCGTTAGCTCTCTCTCTGGGTGCAACAGGTTGAGCTGAGAAACTAGCTTCACTTCCTGATGCATCAATATCATCCTCACTATCCGATATTGCTTTCTTCTTTTTCTATAAAAGTAAATAAGTTTGATAAAAATACATAAACTTTAATGGTCATAGTTAATCTAACGAAGAAGATGGTTGAATGTCTTTAAAACCAATTGTGGTGAAAGTAAAAAGTGATTGATTCATTTATATTTTTACCTTAAAAATAATGACACCATAAAGTGAAAAATAAAATATTATTCATTTGAAATCTTTTATTTACTTTTAGTTGTCTTGAATATATATTAATATTAATAGTCTGAAAATACTACTCGTATACGAGTATACTAAAAAATTATAAACACAAGAATTCAATACACTTATAGAATCGCCAATATTTATCACAAAAAAATCAACATATACTTAAACAATTTAAGATGTTTTTAAACAACCGGTCAAATATTGACTTAATAGTATCAGAGGTGTACTACCTTGATCAAGTTTTAGGACCGGCCACCGTGTGGCGCTGTCAGTCACCCGATTGGAAATCTTTTTTTTTTGTTAGGTTACCACATCTATCATTGACACTTCCCTCCAAATTTCAGCGTCATAGCTTGACATTTGTAAAAGTTACGCTGTACTAAGTACATCTACGTTTGTGCGTGTTTTTTATTTTTTACAAGTTTGAAAATGGCATCAACGAGTTTGCATTAAATTTTGTGTGAAAAACGGATTTAACGGTCCGCAGACCTTGGAAATGTTGGAGAAGTGTTTTTCGGTGGCACTAACGCTTCAGAAGTGGTCGTGAGTCGGTCGAGGATGACGAACGCAGTGGCAGTCGAAAACCGATGAAAACATCGATAAAACCAAAGAACTGTTGGCCAAAAACCGCAAATTGACAAGCAGAGAGCTGGCAGAAGACTTGAACATCGCTTATGGATCCGCTCAAGACATTTTGGTTAGTGATTTGGGCCTCAGACGTGTCGCTGCAAAACTGGTGCCGAAAGACCTCAATTTCATGCAAAAAAGGACCGCGTTGAAATCGCGAAAGACATGATTTCCATGAGTTTTTGACCAAAAACAACACGAATACTATCCAGCAGCCTTCGAATTCACCTGATCTGGCTCCCTGCGACTTTTTCCTGTTCAACCAACTTTAAAAACCGTTTCGCGGAACGCGTTACAACACCCGAGAGGATGTCATGAAAAAATCGAAGACGGCTGTAATGGACATACAGAAAATTGAGTACCAGCAGTGTTTCGAGGATTGGATCAAGCGTTGGCGTAAGTGCATTGCAGTCGATGGGGAGTACTTTGGAGGGGACCATATCGATTTTGATGAATAAACTTGTATTTTCGATTTTATGAATTAAGTCCTAAAACTTTTTGATCAAGGTAGTACGTCCAATTTAGGATAAAAAAAGTAACTGAAAAGAAAAACATCTGAAATGGAACTGTCTAAGAGGGTTTCAGTGTATTTTAAAAAATGTATTGATTATAAAAATAGCATGCACTTGCCTTTTTCTCTCCTGGTTCTTTTTTGAAGGTCAACTTTGTCTGTTTCATACCATCCATATTCTTCTCTGGTTTCTCCTTCTTCACTCGGGGTGCTTTAGTCTTTTTCTCAGCTGCTACTGGGCTGATACCACTGGGATCATCCTGCAAATAGTAAAGGTAGCACAAATTGGTAACACATTTAGAAACTATATTCAACTTACTTACATTTTAATTTACAAGATCAATTCATTTCATATATTTAAACAATGTCAAAATCAGGAAACAGTAGAATGATGAAAAAATGCGTGGTAATATCGACAAACTAAATGTTGATTCTTCAATTACTCCTTTTTAAAAGTTGAGTGTATAGCAAATGCCTGAAAATTGATAAACTAAAATACTCCAGTGGTGTGTTTAGTTAGAAAAACACCAAGGAAAGGGTGGAAATACCATTTAAGTAGGCTTATATAGGGGGAGCCTAGGGAGGTGTTGAAGGGGGCCAAAGACAGTAGTGAGCAAAAATAATTATGAACATCGTTGACTACCCTGATTGAGTGAGATGGATGGTGACCCCTAACTTTATGTGTATTTTTTTCTTGACTCTTAATCGCCCAATAAAAGTTAATCGCCCCTATTCCAAGCTAAATCTGCTTTGCTCCAGTTGCGAAATCTGCTTAGCACCATTTGTTGAAAAGAGAACAGAGGGAAAACAAACTTCTTCGCTGTTGTATTTTAAATAAAAGGGTGTGCAGGATAATTGACATATTGTTTTAATTTTTTTTCACTTTTGGTGGAGATTATCCGGGTCAATTTTTTTCCCTACCATCCCAGACTATCACGAGTCTACTATATTATAATCAAAAACTAAAATTGTGTCAGGGTGAAGGGTATTTACTATTGTAAAATAAGTTTTTTTACTAATTAGTACTACAGTAAAATGTCATTAATTCAAAACTTATGGGACCAAAATCGAAAGTAAAAGTACAAATTATGTTAGAAAAGATGAAATATGAAAAATCAATGTTTACTTCTCCGAAATCAAACAATTGAAATCCATTATATCCACATTTTCTAAATTAACTAATAAGACAATACAAAAGAAATTAAGAATTACGTATTGTTAAAATTCAGATTCGTATGAACACAAAATATATACAAACAATTTTTTTTTAAATCCAAGGAGCCAAATTCAACATGAAATACCTGGATTGTAACAAATATTGAATTATAATATCTTTTTCCATTTGACAATAGTTAACTTAATATTTTGATTTGTCAACACTTACAGGATCATATTCCTTTTTGATCTCCTTCCTTTGTTTGAGTTTCTCTGCGGCTTGAATTCGCTTGATGAGGTCATCGTGGATCTTTGGTTCAATTCTTCTACCCACATCGGATGGTTGCATGTCAAGAAGGGATTTTCTGTTCTTATTTTTAGTCTGAAATGTAGCAAAAAATTATTATAAGTTGACCTACAGCAAGTAATTATTATCAAAATATAAATAGGCCAAAACCCATACGATGGTTGTCGTCGAAGAAAGAATACGAGAATTGTATTTTGAATACAAGAGAGCGAGAGAGGAATACTTGGATTCTCTCCGAAAGTAATTCGAAATTCGAATCTCGGTGGGTCCGTGATACTGAACGAATTTTAAATACCTAGCTAACAATTTTTGAACCGGTGTAAAAGGGAACGATGTATAAATGATGAATATATATTTTCATAAATGTAGAATTTGTTTTACTTCCGTGAATATTTCACGGGTTGCAACTAGTATGTTATAATAGAGCCACATATTACTAAGTATATGGACAGGGCATATTATAAAAGTATAATTAAGAGCATATTTAATAAACGTGAACGCCATGTCAAGACAAACACTGACACAATTTATTCAAAATATGAAATAAAGAAATTTCTGTTGAATAATTGCATTTCTCTAATTTGTTACCAAAGAAAAAAAATGGAAAATTGTATGGCATATATCAGGTCTGTAAATATGAAACCGGAATTTTCTCATAGATGGCTCTAGTTGTCAATGTAGTGACTTTCGAACTGCGTCATTGGCGTCTTTTTCTTGTGTTTACATTTGTCCAAGACTTTTAACTCGTAACAATACAAATTTAATACAACTACATTTGTTTTCATAGCGTTGAACATGTCTGTTTTTGTGCCTGAAAAGTACGATTCACGGACAGCATTGATTTTTTGTTACCATTTGACGAAAACTGCTACAGAATCGCATCGAATGCTTGTCGAAGCTTACGGTGAGCATGCTCTTAGTAAATCAGTGCTTTGAGTGGTTTAAAAAATTCAAAAGTGGCGATTTTGACGTGAGAAACTAAGAACGTGGAAGACCACCGAGAAAGTTTGAAGATGCCGAATTGCAGGCATTGTTGGATGAGGATGACGCTCAAACGCAACAACTCGCGGATCAATTAAATGTGACACGAGAAGCCGTCTCCATACGTTTGAAAGCCATGGGAAAGATCCAGAAGGTGGGAAAATGGGTTCCACATGAACTGAATGAACACCAAAAAAGACAGCAGGAAAACCGAAAAACCACTTGTGAAATGCTGCTCGCCAGGTACAAAAGAAAATAATTTCTCCATCGAATTGTGACTGGCGATGAAAAATGGATATATTTTGAGAATCCTAAGCGTAAAAGATCATGGGTAACTCCAAGCAAACCAGCGACATCGACTCCAAGGCCAAATCGCTATGGACGGAAGACAATTTACTGTGTTTGGTGGGATCAGAAGAGTGTTATCTATTATGAGCTGCTAAAACCTGGCGAAACCGTTAATACTGAACGCTACCGATAACAGATGATGGATTTGAACCAAGCATTGCGTGAAAAACGACCAGAATATCAAAAGAGGCAACACAAAGTGATTTTGCTTCATGATAATGCACCATCGCACACAGTAAAACCGGTCAAGGAAACGATTGACGCGTTTAGTTGGCAAATACTTTCGCATGCGGCTTACTAACCAGACTTGGCTCCATCCGATTACTACTTATTTGCATCGATGGGACATGCACTTGCTGAGCAGCGCTTCACTTCTTACGAAAATGGCTCGATGATTGGTTTGCCTCAAAAGAGCAACAGTTTTTTTGGCGTGGCATCCACAAATTGCCCGAGAGATGGGAAAAATGTGTAGCTAGCGATGGGCAATTCTTTGAACAAAATATTTTTTACCATTTTCATACAATAAATGTGTATTTTCTATAAAAAAAAATCCGGTATCATATTTACAGACCTGGTATATAGTGATTTTTAGTATATATTTACTATGGTTTTTAAGGGAAGAATCTATTAAAACTTTTAGAAAAACTTTTTAAGAGGATAGTATTTGTTTATGTTTGGAACCTAAACAGTCTACAAAGATTTTTCAGGGCACAAATGGAACTTCTCAAAAGGGAAAACGTCTTGCATGAGACAATATTGTAATAAATTATAAAATATGTATTTTTTAGAAATAAAATTCACCTGTTTCATCCTTTCAGTCTTCGAAAGCATTAAAAAAATAAAACCAATTAATTCAAAACAAACCAAATTACAAATGTGTCAATAATGATTACATTATAAAAATATATATTGACTACAAAAACTTGATAATTTCAAATCTATAACACATGAAATTTTAATACATTATAGGGAGACTTTCTAAAAAACAATAATTGCACAAACATGACAACCTAGCCCCTCCAATAGACATAATATTATATATATATTCTTTATTATATTATTGTGTAACATAAAAGATTGTAGCATATTAGGAAGACTTTATTGTTTCAACACAAACCAACATAGGTCACCTTATTAACTGGGATGACAAGTTGACTAGAATATTTATTGAACAAAATTCAAATAGTCAAACAGGCTCAAGACCTTAGTATTTATTTATTGAGCATTTTATATTTGTTTATTTTAATTTGGCAGAACATATTGCAATGGATGGGTAGTTGTGCTGCAGAGGTAAATCAGTGTAGAATGACTGAAATTTAGATCAATGACTGGAGTGCTTAGTGACAAAAATATGCTAATTAAACTGAAGAGAATATACCAAACTATTGTAAAGCCAGGTCTTCTCTACTGCTTCGAATGTTGGACCATCTATGATTCTTACAAGAGAGTGAATACTGCAGAAATATAAATATTCCCGATAGTCTGTGGGAGTCATGCTCAGAAATAAAATTAGAAGTTAACATATTCAAAAGAACCAGAATATTATTGCCATAGAGATAATAAAGGAAAAACATTTTCGATGGTACGGGTATACGATAAGATCTGAAAACATGCTATGAACCTAGACTTCCATCAACCATCAAATCAACAGGCAGGACCTAAAAATGCCTGGATGACAAAATGGCAATATAAGCTTCAAGTGAATGGGACATTCCGAGAATGATATCCAAAACCAATTACAGCTTCCGTACAAATAGAACCAACCCCAATAGAGTATACTGCCGTCATAAGCAAAAACGCAGCTAACGGAAAAAAAAAACAGAAATTGTATGAGCCAATTTCTGCAAAAAAGTATGAGGCACAATATTCCATATCAAATTCTGAACCATAATCTATAAAAAAATACAGAAAACCATTTATTTCAACACAAAAATTGACAAAATGTCTTTTTTAATTTTACAAAATACTAGGTTTTTCTAAGCAAAAAAACAATAAAATGTGATTCATAAGCAAAAAGACAGCAAGTGCCTATGCGTTTGCTACGTTTTTGCTTATGAATCACATTTTACTGCTTTTTTGTTTATGAATCACGACATTTTTAAGCAGCAATGAAAAACATAAAAGTGCAGTTTTCTCAAAACTTAACTTTTGCCATTAGCTACATTTTTGCTTATGAGGGCAGTATAATTCAATATTTGGGATAAGGCTAAGAACAATTGTGTTGCTATGGAATCAGTTTTATTCCTAATGTTCGTGCCTTAAACCAACTATGTAAAAATAATCAACTAAATAGCAAAAATTATTTGAATGTCATTTTTATGTTATTATGTTCACAATAGTGAACATAACATAAAAAAAAAACAATAATTGTGGAAAGAAAAGTATACAAATGAGAGATCCACTTGATAAAATGTGAAGAGAAATTAAGTAACTTCTTGGTTACCATGGAATGATCTTAGGGAGCGTTCAGATACTATGGTTTTCCAATATGATTTGCAGCTTTTAAATATTTTTCTGAACTCACCATGAGAGCTTTGCTTTTCTTCACAAAGCCAAGTTCATCATTTCGTTCCTTCTCTTCAACTTCATCCAGTTTATCCATCAAGATGTCCAAATCATCTCTCCACAACGTAGGTGGCGTTTTGGCTCTGAAAATAAACACATTTTTAGATACATACCATCACTCCATTTTCCTGTTGGGTTAGGCAGAAAGGACAAAGCACCATAGGCGTTTATAAGCTGCCTTTAATAAAGTCGACGATAAGTGCTCTTGAGGTGATATATTTATTATTGTAATTATTTGCTAATAAGTATTGATATTTTCTTAGGATGGAAGTCATATATTTATTATTGTAATTATTTGCTAATAAGTATTAATTAAGACTTACTGCAATACATTAAGTTCAGCAATTTTTTGGTCTCTCTGCTTAAGAAGTTCATCTTTTTTTTCTTTGGTCAGCATCCACATGGACATTCCCAACAGGTAATTAAACTTCTTCACTTCTGCTAACTTTTCAAAAGCTTTCTCTGAAACATCAAATATTTTTTGAAAAAATTGTACATGGAGCATGTTAACAAGTGCATATATACTATAGTCTGTCCAATGGGAAAGGTAACTGATAGGAAATGAAATACAAAATATTCTTCATTTTTAGTTTACTTTACCTTTTATTCAAAATACACTTCTTGTGAGTCAATACAATACTGGAAGCGGTTGTAAAATTTTCTGAAGCACTCCTGAAATTCATTCTTCGAAATTGCCTCCAAAATCGCGGTCGAAGCCTTCTGGATGTCTCAAATCATATCGAAACGCTTTCCTTTCATCGCCAATTTCTGTTTCAGGAATAGCCAGAAGTCGCATGAAGCCAAATCAGGTGAATACGGAGGGTGATTGATACTTTTTTTGAGCAAGAAATCGCGTACAACCTTGCTTTTGTGCGCCGGTGCATTTTTGTGCAACAAAGATCATGCCCCTTGTTCCCGGCATTCGGGTCGAACACGAAGAATCTTGGCTCTTAAACTATTCAAAACACCCAAGTACTCATTAGCCTTCACCATTTGACCTTCTGGCGTGAATTCCTTATGGATAATTCCTTTGGAATCAAAGAAAACGGTGAGTAGTCTTGATCCAACTCTTCTGCATACCCACTTTTTTCGGTTTCCGAGATTGTGGACCCTTCCATTCCGAGCTCTGGCGCTTTGTAAATGGCTCATACTGAAAGCACCATGTTTCATCACCTGTTACAATGCTTGACATGACGTCAGGATCCATATCAGCCGCTCTTTTCATGTGTCTGTAATACTCCACTCTGCAAACTTTTTGATTGTTTGTCAGTACAGACCTTTCATTTGCTCAAATTTTCCGTTAAAATGAGATGGACAGTGGATTTAATAATTCCAGTGAGCTCCTCGATGAGCCTAGTAGATGCACAACATTTTCTTCAATTCGAACTGTCAATGATGGTTCAGGCTGTTGATCATCTTCAATGCCCTCTCTACCATCACAAAATCTTGCATACCACTTAAAAACGTTATTACGACTCATTTCTTCACTACCATAAAGAGTTTGAATAATTTTACAAGTGTCTGTGGCACTTTTACCCAATTTGAAACAAAATTTTATGTTGGCACGTTGCTCCATTATTTCTTTTCCGACCGAGACTCGGAAGGTACTGTCAATTGTTACATAATTACGAATGAACCAGCGATGCTAGCGCTTTGAAACTTTTACGGAAGATAGTCAAAATGGGTCCCTATTTAACTCATTTATTCATCTACAGATGGCGCTGGTGATAAGAAAATAAAATCAGTCACCTTTCCCATTGGACAGACTGTTTGTAGTAGATTAGGTGCTAAATTGTAAAGAGAAAAGGCATTATAGCGACAAAAAAACAGAAGCTGATATTTTGCGATTGCGACAATTGTCTTTTAACCTTTTAACCGCGTTAAAAATCAAATTCGACTTACCCTGTGCGCGGCACAATTTCGGCGTTTTTTAATTCCTAAGTTTAAATGCGTATTTAGTTTAGAACCACTGATATTTAATTACAACATCAAGTAAACATAACAAACAAGTAATTTTCTGATAATAAATAAAAGTCATTACTCTTGAAATAAAGGAGATAAAATAAGTATTACGTAAAATAAACAAACGAATGATACGATCATAGAAATTATTCATTCCACACTCGCTCACTCAAGTGCCTATCTGTGTGTGTGTGAAGAGTCTGCACTGGGACGGGACGGGATTCAGCGCGTATTGTATGGGCACAAGGATATGAATTATGAAGTGTTTTTTACTTCACAAACACTATAAATCTCACTCTGTTCACACCATATTTATTGGTCTATATTGAAATACTTAACTCAGAATTATTTATTATTATGAAATAAAAATTAAGATTTTTCAATATTTCTTTTTCTCGTGGTATGCCCTGAAGCATGGTTGGAAACACAACGGAACATTGCATTCAGAACACATAAATTTAGTCATTTTACGCACTTTAACATTTATTTTAGTTTTAGCACAGACATGACACCTTCGACGTGGATTTTTGCACTTTGGCGTAGACGGAATGTTTATCTTTTCATGATTTAAATATTTTTTTGGTATAAATCTTGTAGGGTTGTCAGCAGAAGTAGTGGGGCGTTGAACTTTGTTGAGCATTACTTTTTTCGAATTTTTCTCAATCAATTGCCGAATAACAGCTAGCTGAAATTCAGCCAGACTAACCGATTTAGATGTAACAAGTTTGTACAAAATATGGGCGTTGAGCAAATACAAATCTATTACATGGAAAAACACCTTCTTGTACCATTTGACGGACTTTCTCATGCAACTTAATTCACTAAGCATCATGTCCGCTTTGTCTACCAAACCCATACATTTGTTGTAATCGATTACGCACTTGGGTTTTTGTATGGCTTCAACGGTTGACCTGTTTACTTTTCCAGTACAATCTTTTGAATCGTCATGAAGAGTGGTAAGCATGTGTACGTCGCGCCGATCACACCATTTCAGCGCCAGCAATTTTCTATTGTTAAAAGATTCCACTTCTCCCTTTTTCAATTTTTTAAACTTTGGCATGCCTTTTCGGTTTTTACGCACTGTTCCACAAGCATTTGTTTTGTTTTCATATAATCTTTTAAAGAGTTCAGGGCTAGTGTACCAGTTATCACAAAACAAACTGTGTCCTTTTCCGATATAATTATTTAACAGAGTTGTGACCACTGAACCAGATATACCGAGTCCCATTTCATTGTCAATTTCAGTTTGAGATCCTGTATAAATTATGAAATCTAATATATATCCAGTCATCACGTCACAGAGTACAAACATTTTTATTCCAAATCTATGCCGTTTTGACGGGATATATTGTTTGAAAACCAAGCGCCCTTTGAAAGCAATTATGCTTTCATCTATGCAGAGATTCTGAAAAGGTGCGAAGGTTTCTTTAAATATTTTTCTGGTAAAATCAATCAAAATTTTTATTTTATGCAGTCTATCTGATGATTTTGATGCGTTGTCACTAAAATGTAGCATCTGTAAAATGAGCTCAAATCGGTCCCTAGACATTGTTTGCCCGAAAATAGGACTCAGCAGAAGAGGATCTGTTGACCAGTGCTCCTCGATGGTAAAATGACGATTCCTCGTCATTAACATTGTAACTGCTACAAATATGTACATTTCGTAAATAAATGTATCATACCATCTTCTTATCCTTGATTTATCTCCAAAACTTTTATTATTAATTTCATGTTGATAAAAACTATTCGTTTCGTCAACAATTTTGCTAGTTATATCTTCATTGAGAAAATGTTCAAAATAGTCAAGTTCGGTGGAGTTTTCAGAAAACGTAATGTCTGGATTCACTCCTGAAAATGCGTTGAAATTATGAATAACCGGAATATGTGAACCCGAAAGCCACGAAGATGAATACGTTTCTGTAGACGATTCACCGCCAAATCCAACATTTTCATCATTATCAGAATCAATAACTTCACTAAGGTTCGAAATATTATCGTCTTCACTAACACTTGATCCGTAATTTGACCCAAGTTCACATACGTAATCGCCAATTTCTTCTTCACTTAGACCACGTTTAGTCATAATGAATATAACGTGTTAAAAATAATAAAACAGAAAATTTAAAATTTATTGATTTCAAATACAAATATCAAATTTGAAATCAAAACACTAAAAACTGACAATAACTAAACGAACCATACACAATTATATAGTCACTAATTAAAAATATTTGAAAAGAAATAAAAAAAATCAGATTGAAAGCTGCTCGTATATAAAATATTTAGTAATGTTTACGTAAGCGAGAGACTCCAAATGCGCCAGGTGTCACCGAACCGCGCCAGTACGGCGTGTGTCACATAACTGTCCACGCATATTGTCATGCGTCACACATACGACGTGATAGTAGGAAATAAATATTGAGAAACAATCTGCGCTCTGTTTATTCAAAAATATTTCATAAACTAATACATTATTTGACAAGGTTTCGAGATATGTCGCTAGAATAAAGATTATTTTAAATTTTTGTTTAATTTTCATCCCGGTTTTGTGTCATTCTTTATAAGTATTTGTGGTTTGAAATTTGGGTTGTTGTCAGATCACAAACGTCTGTGCGCTTAGCGGGCTAATGTTGTCAAATCAAAACACAGGCGTTTGTGCTGCCCGCGCGGAAAGAGTTAAGGGACGCAAATAAATTATTTTTATGAAAATAACTGATACATGAGAAAAATTCAGAACTAAGAAATGATGGGCTAAAAAATGAGCATATTATTTTGATCTCAAAATATTGTTCCCTTCAAACTATTATTTAAATTGAAACAGAGAACAAAGTATGGTTGTGTAAAAATAAGCTTTTTAACCTCTTAACGAGTATGGCCGTACGGTGTACGGCGAGCGAATTTTTACCTCAAGAAAGTATGGACGCACACAGTACGTTCAATGTTTTTATTCCCGAATACATGAATTTATCCATAAAACAGACATGGCTCAAATGATTTTATCTATTCAATTATTTTGTATATGGCAGCCGTAATTAAGTTTTTTATACTACTTACAAAATCAATTTTTTATTTTACTTACAAAATCTCACTCGCTTAGAGGTTAAGGATCCTAATACGCCTCAGGAACTCAAGGACAGCTAATACGCCTTAGAAAATAATTAACATGAAAAATAGTTCTCAAGTGAAATAAAAGCACACCTTTAGGAGTTAAAATGTTTAACAAATAGTTAAACCAGTGTGCAAAAATAGCTCTTACTGGAACTGATATTAAATTTGACTTCGTGTAGAAAACGCGAGTTATCCTTACAATAAGGGAATGAGTCACAGGGCATGTTCCAGTCTTGGAGTCAGACATCAATTTGGGCAAGTGGTGGATGCTGTTGGAGAGTCTGCACCTCGATACAATCAGATGACAATTTAACTGAGAATTGTGAAGACTATATACCTGGATCCAGTGGTTTGCCACTCTTTGAAGTCTTGGTTTCTTCCTCATCTTCATCTGCATCACTTGCAGCTTCATCAACTTCACCTCCTGTCTCCTTGGAAGCCTTCTTTTTCCATGCAGCAATTGGATCAGGGTCATAACCTTAAAGGAATAAAAAAAATTAAGGATATTAAAAAAACTGTAGAACTTGACATTAAGCCCTATTTTCTAAGTTTTTTTTTAATTAAAAGCTTAGAATAATAATGATACTAGTGGATATATCATTTTAAAAAAATCTTTTCCAAAATAAAACTCCTAGGATAAGGTAACCAAAAAATTTCATGCAGTTTACGGTAGAGGGCAATGCAATGAATTGTTTCGTAGTGATTTGCAAAGGGCAGGTTTTTATCTTCATTATGACTCGCACAGTTAGTCAATCGGTGCACACTGACTTGATTTTAAATGTTTGTTAAATCTAACTTAATTCGTGCTTATTTACAATATGAATTCAAAATCTGTTCAAAAGCTGCAGAAGCATCTCGTAAAATATGTATGCCTTTTGAAGATATAATTAGTAAACCACTACCTAAAAATGGTTTAAAAAATTTGCTTGTGGAGAGGAAACACTCAAAGAAGCGCTATGATCAGGAAGATCATCTGTCATTGATAATATCGAGCAGCATGTTTCTGTTCAGATCAATTTCAGGACATACCAAGAACTTGCTCAAATGTTTAATGTTCAAACAATTCATTCACATTTACATTAACTTGGAAAGATATGGAAGCTGATTCACTATATTCACAGAACACTTCTTAGAGACCATCAACTGTTTTAGGCATTAACAATCGTATGAAAAATACAGTTCTAAATTAAAAAAAGAAGAGGATTTTATAAAAGTCATGGAAAAAATTATTGATAGAAAAATAAAAATTGAAAGGAACATAGTAATTATATACAAAATTCTACAGTGACATGTTTAAAGTAGCAGAAAGATTTTTCATTAATTAATATTTTTAACTTATTCCAAGGTGTTTCCAAGTAAAGTAAAATATGTAAAACAATATTTGAACAAAAAGGTTAGCTTACTCAAGAATTAGATCTGAACAACATTCTACATTTCTTATTAATGTAAAAAATGCATATTTATGGTATGATCTTCCATGACATCATCTATGAATAGCTGTATTTTTTTTACAAACCTCTTCTGAGCAACTCTTCAACCATTGCTTTCCTTTTCTTATTCTCCACCACCAAGTCCTTGTCACACTTCTCCAGGATGAACCTTGCCTGGTTAGAGAGCTTATCAGCTTCAGCCTTTAACTGTCCGATCAAATAGTCTTTTCGTTTTCCGTAAAACTTCAACCTCACAGTCATATACTCTCGGAGAATTTCTTCAACTTTATCATATCTAAAAAAAGTAATAAGTTTCACTTTCAACATTCATATTTTCTTTAAAAATTAACCGTTATAATATTATCTTATGCCACTAAAAACTACCTCGGAGTTTTTTATATCAACCGCATAAAATTTATCATCCTGTGCCTCATCAATGCTATCTTCCATATTTTTATATCAACCGCATAAGATTAATCATCCTATGCCTCATCAATGCTATCTTCCACATTTTTATATCAACCGCATAAGATTAATCATCCTATGCCTCATCAATGCTATCTTCCATATTTTTATATCAACCGCATAAGATTAATGATCCTATGCCTCATCAATGCTATCTTCCACATTTTTATATCAACCGCATAAGATTTATCATCCTATGCCTCATCAATGATATCTTCCATATTTTTATATCAACCGCATAAGATTTATCACCCTATGCCTCATCAATGCTATCTTCCATATTTGTATATCAACCGCATAAGATTAATCATCCTATGCCTCATCAATGCTATCTTCCATATTTTTATATCAACCGCATAAGATTTATCATCCTATGCCTCATCAATGATATCTTCCATATTTTTATATCAACCGCATGAGATTTATCATCCTATGCCTCATCAATGCTATCTTCCATATTTTTATATCAACCGCATAAGATTTACCATCCTATGCCTTATTTATTTATTTCAATGCTATCTTCCATATTTTTATATCAACCACATAAGATTTATCATCCTATGCCTCATCAATGCTATCTTCCATATTTGTATATCAACCGCATAAGATTTATCACCCTATGCATCATCAATGCTATCTTCCATATTTGTATATCAACCGCATAAGATTTATCATCCTATGCCTTATTTATTTATTTCAATGCTATCTTCCATATTTTTATATCAACCGCATAAGATTTATCATCCTATGCCTCATCAATGCTATCTTCAATATTTTTATATCAACCGCATAAGATTTATCATCCTATGCCTCATCAATGCTATCTTCCATATTTTTATATCAATCGCATAAGACTAATCATCCTATGCCTCATCAATGCTATCTTCCATATTTTTATATCAACCGCATAAGATTTATCATCCTATGCCTCATCAATGATATCTTCCATATTTTTATATCAACCGCATGAGATTTATCATCCTATGCCTCATCAATGCTATCTTCCATATTTTTATATCAACCGCATAAGATTTATCACCCTATGCATCATCAATGCTATCTTCCATATTTGTATATCAACCGCATAAGATTTATCATCCTATGCCTTATTTATTTATTTCAATGCTATCTTCCATATTTTTATATCAACCGCATAAGATTTATCATCCTTCCTTCCGTGGTTACAGTCCTAAGACTGGTTTGCAGCAATTTGAACTCTTCTCCTCCATTCCCCCCTGTCCATCCTATGCCTCATCAATGCTATCTTCAATATTTTTATATCAACCGCATAAGATTTATCATCCTATGCCTCATCAATGCTATCTTCCATATTTTTATATCAATCGCATAAGACTAATCATCCTATGCCTCATCAATGCTATCTTCCATATTTTTATATCAACCGCATAAGATTTATCATCCTATGCCTCATCAATGATATCTTCCATATTTTTATATCAACCGCATGAGATTTATCATCCTATGCCTCATCAATGCTATCTTCCATATTTTTATATCAACCGCATAAGATTTACCATCCTATGCCTTATTTATTTATTTCAATGCTATCTTCCATATTTTTATATCAACCACATAAGATTTATCATCCTATGCCTCATCAATGCTATCTTCCATATTTGTATATCAACCGCATAAGATTTATCACCCTATGCATCATCAATGCTATCTTCCATATTTGTATATCAACCGCATAAGATTTATCATCCTATGCCTTATTTATTTATTTCAATGCTATCTTCCATATTTTTATATCAACCGCATAAGATTTATCATCCTATGCCTCATCAATGCTATCTTCCATATTTTTATATCAACCGCATAAGATTTACCATCCTATGCCTTATTTATTTATTTCAATGCTATCTTCCATATTTTTATATCAACCACATAAGATTTATCATCCTATGCCTCATCAATGCTATCTTCCATATTTGTATATCAACCGCATAAGATTTATCACCCTATGCATCATCAATGCTATCTTCCATATTTGTATATCAACCGCATAAGATTTATCATCCTATGCCTTATTTATTTATTTCAATGCTATCTTCCATATTTTTATATCAACCGCATAAGATTTATCATCCTATGCCTCATCAATGCTATCTTCCATATTTTTATATCAACCGCATAAGATTTATCATCCTATGCCTCATCAATGCTATCTTCCATATTTTTATATCAATCGCATAAGACTAATCATCCTATGCCTCATCAATGCTATCTTCCATATTTTTATATCAACCGCATAAGATTTATCATCCTATGCCTCATCAATGATATCTTCCATATTTCGGTGGATGGATTGATCTTCTTAATAAACTTTATAAGCCTATCTACGTCACTTCACAAAGAAGCATGAATATCACGGTTCCTGTTATTACTTTTATCTATTTAATTTTTTTTCTTGTACTATGCATTTTATGTTATGTAATTAGGTTAAACCTGTATCAACTGTAAAAAAATCACTAGCACTAAATAATCTTGATATCTGTCCAAACATCACAAGTTCTCGTAATATTTCAGGTGTCAATGGAGTGATGAATGTTTCCATTCACACATCAGAAGAGCTCGTAATATTGCTGTTGTCAATGGTGCGATGAATGTTTCCATCCAAACATTAGAAGTGCTCGTAATATTACTGGTGTCAATGGTGAGACGCTTGTCATTCATTATTGACATCCTACATTTAGGCCTACGTTTACGTTCAGACATTCCACCATAGGATTTATTTGACTATAATGAACTGTCTTTCATATTTACAAAAACAGAGCTCTTTTTAGGTGATATTTTATTATAACGGTTTACAAGTCATCTATTTCTTTTATTATAAAGTGCACAGTGTTTTATGAAATGAAATAGAGTAAGTTTAAAATTTATAATCATTTCCTATTACAATAAACCCATGACTAAACTTTAATTATTGTATGTTACCCTTTTTACTTTTAATAAACTTAGTGTCAATATTCGCCCTCCTGACAAAATACGTTAATAAGAAAAATAAAAGTTTAACATTTGTACTCACTTCTTTAAGCAATTATTATCATCAAAAGCATTCATTGTGGTGAGGGACACGGTCGTCTGCAACTTGAAGACTTTGTGAATACCCTCGCTCTCAGCCTCAGACAGCTTGCCAGGAAGGAAGGAGATCACAAATCTGACAGTTGTATCTGTGCTATGATCCTTGAACACAAGAAATTAAATACATAAATTAATTGATATCATGTTTTACTCTTTTTGCTTTGGAAAGAAAATGTTTTGATAACGGGAGACTACTATAATTTTTTCCTACATTTTAAATGACTTTATCACAAATTATTTTCATAAAAGTGAAAATACGAAAAAAAGTGTAGAAGCAAAATTTAACACATACCTTATATTCATTTATGATAGGTTTGACTTTATCAGTACCTAACATTGGTTCTAGAACATTCTCCTTGTAGTTCTGTGTCCACGTGCCGACTGGCAGCTCTGTGATCTCTATGTTGTCTCCAGGAAGTACGGCTGCCTCACCAGATACCACATACTTCTCCTGGAAACCTTCTACAGTACCACGGAAGTTCTTATACCAAGGATGCATCATTTCTGGCTCTTCGCCATCCAACATTCGCCTAACCAAAAAATTTAAAAATAACATCATTTATATAACAAATGTAATAAAAAATATTTTAAAAAATCATGTAGGAACATATTTGAACAAATCGAAAAAAAATACCCACAATTTATTTTTATATTTCAAAATATTGGTTAAGAACAGAACAAAAATAAATATAAAGAATTTAAAATATAAAAGTTTTTTGTTTAATAAAATATTAAGAAATCTAGTGCTAAACTTTACATTTACTCAAATGTTTTAAAATAGATAATTGGGGATAAGATAATTTTTTGCATATATAAATACAATTGCATCATACTTCTCTTTATACAAAAACATATAAATAAATGAAAAAATAAACAGCAATATCTAGTATTTATTGAACCCAAATTATTTCAACTTCCCGCTCCCATAGAGTATACTCATTTAGAAACATAATTAACACCGATTAATTAAAAAATAGATGTGAAGATATGTGAATGACAAATAAGAAATTTCCCTAAAAAATTCTCAAAAAACAATAGAATTGTTAACGTATTTTTTTATACTAAAATATCTGTGAAGACTATCAGTAAAAAAAACCTCAAAGTTAAGATCATGAAACCTTACCTTATATTCCTAACAATGTCCCTGGGATTAAAAGTGGGTATCTTGGTGGACCATCCAGTACCAATTCCTTCAGAACCATTTACAAGAACCATAGGAATGATTGGAACATAATAAACCGGTTCAATTTTCTGGTTGTCTTCAAACTCGTGCTGAAATTATTCAAATAATTACTAAACAAAGTAGTACGAGTATAACATGATATTTTGTTTAGTTTGAAATTCTCTTTAATTATCTTAGATAACAAAGTGGCAAATTAATACTTCATAAAATATACTACTTTTATGTTTTTGAACTCGTTTTAAACAAATAAAATGTCAAGAAGTGATACAGTAGACTAGATTATCTGGGGTCACATTGACCGGGTTGTAAATTAACCGAGGCAGTAAAAAATTCCGGCTGCCCCAGTTAATCCACAATGCAGTTAATGCGACCCTGGATAATCAAGTCTACTGTAGTTAAAAAGAAAACATCTTGAGTACTGAAGATCCTGCCATTTTGCTTAAAATCACAAATGTGTGATGTACAATTGTATCTCACATACTTAAGAACATCTCAAAAGAAATAATGTCTAAACTAAATTTACTTTGTTATTCCATTAATTGCACTGAATTAACACATGTGTTTCTATATCAAATTCTGAGTTACTCTTCAGACCACCTCAAGATTGCCTTAAATTATTTGACCATTTTATATATTACAAACATGCATACTCCATTATTTCACCATTTTCTGTTACACATCATTATAATAGTTCATTTTTATACAAGTACTGTACTACATGTAAAGTAAATATTTATGAATGAATTGCATAAATTAAACATTAGATATTTAAAATGCATAAGTAAGCATAAAGAAATTGCTTCACAGCAGTCTTAAATTTTTAAATCATATTTAAATTATTGTAAAATAAAACTTACAGTTAGGAGTGGGTCATCGTGTGGATGGAATATCAACCTCGTGAGAGGAGACATCTTAGTGAAAATGTAACGAGGACTCGCACTGTCTTTACCTCCAGATAGACGAGAGCCAAACTGACCTCGGGGCTCCAAAAGATTGATATTATTTGAGCCAATAAAATTCTGTGCCAAATTGACAATTGTAGAGCAAAGAGACGCTTCACCGTGGTGATATGCAGAGTGCTCAGCTACAGAACCAGCCAACTGAGCCACTTTCACTTCACGTTTATCATTACGTTTGATGCAAGTGAATATTACTTTTCGTTGACCTGGCTTCAATCCATCAATCATTGAAGGAATAGATCTAAAATCAATACAGTTATATATATAAAATTGGAAGGACAGAACAATAACGACCAACGTGATGTCTAGAGATTAGAGGTTTGATTCCCGTTAAAACCTAATTAATTTTAGAGTTTCAGTCTGGTTTTCACTCGACGCCATTTTCAGGTTGATTAGAAGAAATTCTTACATGACAATAAGCCCACCAAGCTGTACTGGATACAACGAATGTGTAATACAATACAATAATGTGGACTTTTTTTAAACAATGTTTTTTAAGAGAGAACCAAGCGAGTAAATGATCCTCAACCTACTTCATAGATGCCAGCCTGCAAGGCTGAAATTCAGAAACGAATTCCTCAAAAGAACCACCTGATAATATCCACATAAAGGACAGGTATTGTATGACTAAAGCCTGAAGGGGAGTTTGTACCAAGATGTTATAACTCTCATTTGGTTTTATAGAAACAGTTAACAGATAGAATGTTGGTATTCCAAGGTACAGGACAAATTTTAAAAAGTGAAGCATTATACATGCTAAAATTAAATCTCTCAATCTCTTTTTTTACACACATACAACTTAACCACCTTTCTTGTAATTTATCCATAAAGTTCAGAACTCTAAAACAATACCTTTCATCCCATTTCACAGACATGATCATTAATTTGGATTTATAGTGTGAATAAGTAGACTTTTAAACCTTCAATCATCTTATTTTATTACTTAAAGGTGTTAGCTCATTTTGGAGTGAGCATTTGTATTGAAATATATGTTAACCAAAATCTAGATTAGTACCAACTCATCGTTGTGAACTAACTATTTATATGCTTGTTATAAATAAGTTTGACTATTATTGATGAAACATCCTCTTATATACGTATTGAAACATAGAAATGATTCTTGATTGCAGATGCTTCAAATACAGGTATCTGGTATACAAAAATCATAAGTGTTCTATTTTAAATTGGAGGTAATGTAAATATTCATAACTTGAATTGATGAATTGAAAAAAACATCAGCAGCTAATGAATGTTCTTTCTAAAATCTTCTGACAAAAAGAAACATGTATGTTTTATAAAACAATTTGTTTTATCCACATATTTTACCAATTTAATTAGTATATTAGTTCAGAGCTACTCAAAATATGGTCCCCGACCAGTGCTGATCCCTAAACAGATTGTTACTAGGCCACAGAAAATTACAAAACAAATAAGAATTACGCATTTACATTGCATAATTCTTGTTAAGTAATTTTTTTTATTAAGATATTATTTTTACTTATTCAGTCTAAAAATTAAATAATATATTCTTACAGCGTTCTCTACGTTTTGAAATTATTTTGATTTAATTTCACAAAAATATACTGGTCCATGATGGATTGGAATAAAAAGAAAAACTCATCCATGAACACATAAAGTTTGATAATCACTGTTAATTGATTGTGATAAAAGTAAATAAATGTCGATTACACATGCAAAAGAATATTAAAAAAAATTGTATCATCTTACCTGACATTATCACCATTGGAAAAGAGAACCAATTCCAAATTGATGAAATCTGAGTATGTAACAGCACGGGTTTCTTTTGTGTACAAGTAACGCTCGGATAAACCAATTTCTCTTCTCCTTTTCACTTCTTCCATGTGATTGGTCAGCCATTCTTTGCGCTGATCAGCTGCCTTCTTTGAGAATGCCAACTCAATGTTATGATCATCTGTTGAACCACTATACTTGAAGCGAATGCGATGTCGCTCCATATTTTGAAAGTACTCTTTAGCTTCCTTAGATGTTGAAGTACCCAAACCTTTGTAGTACTTTATATTGAATGTGTGGTTATTATCTGTGTCCCTCTTCCATTCCTCAAATTCGGGCAAAGAATAAAAGGATATTTCCTTGTCCTTCTTACTAGCCTTCACGATAGGAGTAATAAATTCCTCCAAGAAAGGTAATTTTAAAAGATCAGGCCAATTATGATGTAAGAAATTAATAACAAGTCCTTTAATATGGGATCCGTCTTGATCTTGATCAGCCATTATCATCAATTTACCATAACGTAAAGTTTTGATGTCATCCATCGATGTGTACTTTTTCTTGTATTGCAAGCCAATAATTTTAATCAAATTGTTGATTTCAACATTTTCTAAAACCTGCTTGTGTGAAGCCTCTCTCACATTAAGAGGCTTACCCTTAAGTGGGAATACTCCATAATGATCTCGACCTACAACACTAAGTCCCGATACAGCCAACGTTTTGGCTGAATCTCCTTCAGTAATGATTAGAGTACACAAATGTGCATTTTTCTTTGCAGCTTCAATAGCATCAATTAATTTTGGAATGCCTTTCAATTTGCTTTGTTTTTTGCCAGACGTTTTGGCTAATTCCGTCTGGGCCTTAAACTTGGCCCAACTCAACACAGCCTCAACGATACCACATTTGGTAGCTACGAAATTGACAAATTCATCTGACAAAGTACATTTAGACCCAAAGCTCTTTGCTTGTAATGTCATGTTTTCTTTAGTCTGCGAATCGAATGTTGGATTGACAATCAAACAATTGATAAAAAGCCACATGTGATTTTTTACTTGAAATGGTTTAATATTTACACCTCCTTTGTTCTTTTTCTTTAATATTTCCATAACTTTCTTGATAATCAGGTCACATACATGATCCACATGCTTCCCTCCTTTGGTGGTTGCGATGGAATTCACAAATGAAACTTGTTGGAACCCCTTATCAGAAAGTGTGCATCCCACTTGCCATCTCTCATTAACAGCTTCGAAGCCAATTTTCAAAGCTGCTCCGTTATCATCCTCCTTGCCCTTGATAAAAATATTTATATAATCTTTCAACTTGTTGACAGGGAGTCTTTTGCCATTAAGGTATACTTTTACTCCTGTAGAGGAAGCCACATCGTAGGCTCTGCGTGACATAAGAGCAACAATGTCATCGTCTAATTTTTCCATCTTGAATTTAGAGAGATCTGGGCTAAAGATAATTTTAGTATAATCATCGTCCTTATCTAAAGGTTTTATTTTGGGTTCTGAAGCTTTACTCATGTTAGCACCCCAGGTCTGCTTAAAATGTTTTTTGTATTGTTTAGAAGCTGTTTCAACAGTGAACTTTGTAGAAAATATATTACAAAGCTTGGCACCATAACCATTACGGCCACCAGTTACTTTTTCTTCCTCATCATTGTAGTTGGAAGAAGTTAGCAAGTGACCAAAAATCATGGTTGGAACAAACATCTTCTCATCCTTATGCATGACTATTGGAATACCTCCGCCATTATTGTAAATAGATATTGTATTTGTTTCGGGATTAATATCCACTCTTATTATATCCATCTTTGGATCACGCTGCTTATTATCAGCAGCGTTGACCAAAATTTCATCAAATATTTTGTACAGCCCTAAAATACAAAAAGGAAAAGTTAATAATGCATAGTGAAGTATACATTTTCAATATTTTAAAATCATTAATTTTATAACTTCAATTATGAAAATTTGCGAATCCATTAGCACCAAAAATTAAAATAAACATATTTACCTGGTACATAAGTTATTTCCCGTTGTAAAATAGTTTCTTTTTCTTTGTCATAGATCCACATCAACTCGGTAGATTTTTCCACCGATCCGATGTAAGTGTCAGGACGGAGCAATATGTGCTCCAGTTGTGACTTCTTTTGATAAATCTTTTCAATAGAGCCACCTTTTTTACTTTTGCCATCAGGGGCCTTTCCACCATTTTCAACATTTTCACTTGCCTGTAAAGAAATAATTTTTTTATTAATAAAAAAAAATTAAAACACGTACTGAAGAAAATATAACTTAATTATACTAAGCACAGAAATGCACGGTTTATATGAGTAAATTCAGTTCTAGATTTAAGTTTCATACGAACACCCACTCATTTTGCAAACAGAAACATTGAATATCTCTGATACAGATTTAGCAAATGTTAATTATAATCATTCAGGTTTAATGTAAATTATGGCAATGCATAGTTAATTTTTAAGATCCCCTGCTTGAATTAGCTTTTATTTTTTACATAATTTTGTTTTTGTGAAGAGTGCTACAAAGAAAAATGAAAAAGAATTATTATTTTCTTCTATGGTCTCTTGACCTAATACAATCAATCTTATGATAGTAAAGCTGTTCAAGATCTGTATGAACAACTAAATATAATGTTAAAACCAATCAAGACAAATAATGATATCGTAACCATCTACATAAACAGAAAAAAAACAAGATTGAAACACTCGTAGGTATTATAAAATGTGTATTAAGCATTGTTGTACACAGTCTGAACAATTGCAAATGTAATTTAAGCATTGTTACTAACAAAATTGTAATCGAAATTATAAAATATTCATAGTACGTTTTACATATTTTGAAAAGAAGAGTATTCATATTAAGAAGGAATCTGTATGTAGCCAGGCATTGCCCCTTGTAACTGAAGTTTGAGCGAGTATCGGAACACAGCTTAATGAAAGATTTTATTTTATATACTTAAAAAATATCGCACTACATGGATTTGGTCTCAATTAAGCGCTTACTAAAACATCTTGGGAGTTATCAATAAACAAGTGACAGTGGAACTAAATGAAGATTTCACTCTACTACCACATCCATTTCGTTTAGTTTATCAGTTCATGGATACGTCTGTCGCCTCAATCATAATAATTGCTAACACAAAGACCACAACACGGGTTGTTTATAGAAGCGCTAGTGAAATGGCGGACATTTGTAACCGGTCATTATTTAATATATGTCAAGCATCCCTAAAAGTTTAAATTTAACTACAACTCGATTATAAATATTAGTTATTCAGTATATTGTTTAAATCAGGCCAACACATTAGATAAACAAAAATAAACCGAAACATGAACACAGTTAAAACGTCACGCTAAACGTGTCTTAAAAAAAAATAGTCATAACACTTTATTTTCTTACAAAACATAGCTCAATAGTTTAGATTTAACAAAAACTCGATATCAAAAAATGCCGCCACAAGCTTATACTATTCTCTCACCTTTATGTCTGCCATTTTAATGAACACTTTCGTCCTCGCGATATGACGAAACAACCGACTTAAGAAAAATACCGTTTTATTCCTTTAAATATGGAATCGATGAGGATTATTAGACATTTTTGGAATAAACTAGCGGTAAAAGACAAGCGAAGCAAAAGGGACGCCGCGCAACGCAACAGAAAAACTTAAATTTTACAACGGCCCAAGGACTCGATATTCATCACGAATGGTATTGCCAATTTTTAACCGTTAAAAAACTTTGAAATATTTGCCATTTTCTTTCGACGCAGGCTTAAAATTACAAAGCTCCATTAGTTTTATTATATTTTTCTTCTAGTTCACTTACACAGCTACAACGCAAAAATTACTCGATTTTGCGCTGAGAACATAACATCAACCTGCCAAAAAAACATAAATATTCTTCGCGCAGTATCAGGAGTCTGGTGGGGGGCACACCCAACCAATTTGAAACTTCTATACACCGCCCTCATCAGAAGCCACCTTGATTATGGGTCATTCTTATTGGACCCTACCTTCAAATATATCCTCCATAAACTAGACCTTATTCAATTTCAGGCCCTTCGAATTATAGTTGGAGCTATGAAATCTACGCCGACAAATGCCCTACAGGTTGAATGTGTGGACCCACCGCTCTGCTTCCGAAGACAGTTCTTAGGTACCCGATACTTCCTCAATATATACAAAACAACATCCCACCCCCTTCTGCGTAAATTGAAATCACTTTCAGATCTCATTCCCACAAACATATTTTGGAGAAACAAAACACTCCCCCCTTTAATACAAAGTTATCGTAAATTCTCATCGTTGAATGTGGTAGTCCAAAAAACCCCTATTTCTCCTTTATACTGCACCCCGTTTCAAGCTTTAATTATAAATCCACGCATTGATGAATCCTTTGGTATTGATAAGTCGAATTATCACGCCAATTATGATTTCATCAACCACATTAACACCCATTGGAGTGACTGGACTGTCTTCTACACAGACGCATCCAAGATTGCTAATGAGGAACATGTAGGAATAGCAATATATTGCGAAAGCTTAAATATCAAGAAAAAAATTAAACTACCCAAATTTTCAACTACATTCACTGGTGAGACATTGGCAATCTTGGAAGCATTACAAACATCTTTAGAATTAAATATCCCAAACACTTTAATTGTATCAGATTGTCTAAGTTCCCTTCAAGCAATAGGAAAGAACCCATTTCGATCCCCAAATAGTATAACACTTAATATAAGGGAAACTATATACAACCTTGAAGAGGCGGGCCTTGATGTCGCCCTGGCTTGGGTTCCTAGTCATCGAGGCATTTCGGGTAACGAAGAAGCAGATACTCTAGCTAAAGAGGCAACATCTTCAGGAAATACAGACAAATATAATTACACATCTGCACAAGACTTATTACCTTTGGCGCGCTCTTCGATGATGGAGGAGTGGACAAATTACTGGAATGCCTCGAACCGCACTAGGGGAAAAAGATATGCATCAATTCAACCCTACATTCCAATAAAACCCTGGTTTTCCAATTATAGAAGCACTCGGAGAGAAGCGACAACTATAAGCCGAATACGCTTTGGACATTGCTGTTCCCCTGTCCACCTGGCCAGACTACATATAAGGAACTCTTCTTTATGTGAGTGTGGCCGGGAGGAGGGAGATCTTGAACATATCTTCTTCTCCTGTTCTCTGAATACTTTCCCTTTGACCTTTAAAAAACAAACAAAAATATTACTCCCCGCAAATCTTCCCCACCTGTTGAGCCTCAATAAAATTTCCATATTGAATAGCATCACTCATTTTATTAACAAAAACAAAATTAACCTGTAATAAAATATATGTATAATATATATGATAAATATCGATAGAAAATTAAATTTAAATAATTAACTCGCTTACATACATTTAACTATCATCTTACTGTAAATATTCATTTAGTTGTAAACTATGTACTTTAGTTGTAAAATAGTTTAACTCCATAGTATCTCACTAGATAACAGTAGTCCTGGGCCGAGTTGCTTGATGTGGCGTGTCGCCCATTGAATGGAACTACCTAGAATCTAGGTCCTAGATACTATGAAGCTGACATCACTGGACACTGGCGTATACTCCTCCATATATAGGAGTTCACGGCCATTATTCAAAGAGAGAGAGAGAGAGAGAGAGAGCATCACTCGACACTGGCGTATACTCCTTCATATATAGGAGTTCACGGCCATTATTCAAAGAGAGAGAGAGAGAGAGAAATAGAGAGAGAGAGAGTAGGAGTTCACGGCCATTTTTCAAAGAGAGAGAGAGAGAGAGTTATCTGTGGATATAACCTCTTCAACTGTCAAAAATTCTCCGAAATATAGACTTTTGCTTTAAGTATTATATTTATACAATTAAGCAACCTTTCTATTACACTAAGTTTTTATATGCAATAAAAAAGACTAAATTATGTTTCCGTTTTTTAAAAAAGTAGTTTCTCTCAGCTCATACCGCACAAAATTAAATTGTGCATCGTGTTTAAAAAATAGTTCTTTCCCAAATGTTATAATACGTAATAATTTAACGACAACACGCAGTAATTTAACGACAAAGAGTCCCTTAGATGTCAATACTAATGTTATTAAAGATGTAATTTTGTACAAATATGATAATGAAAAATTCTTTCGATACGGCAATATATTTGCGATGGCTCAATTTATTTTCTGGACATATTTAGGACATTTCGCTTATACCTCATTAAAAGATGTGCCTGTAGACAAATCAAGACTATCTCATCACGATTCGTGGTATCAAAAAATTAATTTAGGCGAAAATAAGTACAGAAATGGCCTTGGCATAATATCTCTTACAATAGGTAAGTTACAAATTGTAGATTTATTCTATATAATATACATTTGATAGAAATAAGACGAGGGTGAGCTAGGGTTGCCAACATAACGTCAATGCAAACCTGAAGACTAAAAAAAAGTTATCTGCGATTCCAATTTGTGTTTGAGAGAAATCATCATACGTACATAATTCATTTGAAGTTATATCATTTTTCTCTAAAATCAAAACCAATGTCCACATAAAGTTCAAAACATGTGATGTAAAATACAAATATAATTCAGGCAGTATATGTGTAATATAGCATCCATTTCATGTAGTGATTTTATAAATTTCCAAATAAAAACATCACAATTATCTTCTCCTTCCTTTATAAAGTATTGTTTCGTTGCTAGTCAAGTGGACAGTACTCCATCAACTACATGACAGTTGCAATTTGCTTTAAGAATACTTTTTAGTAATATTATCTTTCTGATTTCTGCGAAACATTTTAAATGGACTCCAATTCTCACATATATTTTCCATTTTTAGTATGGGTGGTATAAATGGAATCAAACATAAGAATAGAAAGATTTTGTCAGAAGGAATGGTTTGTTCGAGACGGAAGGAATTTTTTGAAGAATAGAGGAATTTTGTGATAGTAGTAGAGATAAAAGCATATCTGATTGAGGGGAAAATGACAAGCGACTGGAAAATATGATTGCAATTAGCTTAGAAGAAGTACTGTAAAAAACATGAAAAAAGGCAAAGCCTCAGGTTGTGATGAAGTAAGCACAGAAGTAATTGTGTGTGGGGTGAATGAATGATCGAGGGGCTGAGACAATTTTTCAACAAAAGTTGGATATCTGAATACACACGGAAAGACTGGAGCAGTGCAGTGATTGTTCCATTATATAAAGGTAAGGGTGCAAGAATGGAGTGTAGAAGTTACAGAGCCATTAGTTTACTGAGTGTAGCAAGTAAACTGTATGGAAAAATTCTAATAGATAGGGTGAGAAGAAAGACTGAAGGGATACTCAGGATCCTCCTTAATAAGAAAAAGATGCATTGATCAGATTTTCTCTTTACGTATGGTTGTAGAAAAAATTATGGCAATAAATAAGAAGTTGTACTGTGCGTTTGTGAACTTTGAAAAAGCATATGACCGAGTGATAAGAGAAAAGCTATAGAAAATGCTGAATGAATATGGTGTTGATTGCAAATTAATATATGGTATTTCGTCATTATATGCTGGAAGTAGAGCATGTATTAGAGTGAATGGTGTCTTGACTGAGTGGTTTAATATTTCAAAAGGGGTAAAACAAGGATGTGTCATGTCACCCTGGTTGTTTAATATTTACATAGATTCATCTGTGAAGGAACTACAGAAGTCACTCAAAGGTGGCACTCAAATGTCGAATGGGAATATTTACGGATTGCACTGATGACATGGTAGTGTTAGCAGAGAATGAGGATAAATTAGAGTCTGATAAGCTATTTGCTTTGTTTCCTATTGCTACACGCTGTTCAATACCCCTCATAACTTTTCCATCATCATCGTAAATAGCACAATTCTTCAACTTGCTTTAATCTTTCATTACTCCCCCATATATAGTATCACATTTACTTTTCCTTTCACACTTTTCTATCACCATTACATTGGATTTGATTTTGCAACATTCATTCTCAGATCTTTCTCTTCACATATCTCATACAATTTACTTATCAATTACAAAAATTCATAATGAAAACATCAACATCCTTGAAAATTCACTGATGTTTTCGGAGTATATTACTTCAGTATGCTATACAGTCTGTCCAATGCGAAAGGTGACTGACAGGAAATAAAATACAAGACAGTGTTTATTTTTAGTTTACATTACATTTTATTCAAAATACACTCCTTGTGAGTCAATACAATACTGAAAGCGGTTGTAAATTTTCTGAAGCACTTCTGAAACTCATTCTTCGGAATTGCCTCCAAAATCGCGGTCGAAGTCTTCTGGATGTCTGAAATCGTGTCAAAACGCTTTCCTTTCATCACCAATTAAGTTTCAGGAATAGCTAAAAGTCACATGATGGCAAATCAGGTGTATACAGGGTGGTCTATACTTTTTTGATAAAGAAATCGCGACCTTCTGGTGTGAATTCCTTATGGATAATTTCTTTGGAATCAAAGAAAACGGTGAGCAGAGTCTTGATTCGGCTCTTCTGCATACATACTTTTTTCGGTTTCGGAGATTGTGGACCCTTTCATTCCGAGCTCCGGCGCATTGTACGTGGCTCATACTGAAAGCACCATGTTTCATCACCTGTTACAATGCTTGACATGAAATCTAGATCCATATCAGCTGCTATTTTCATGTCTGCAGTGCTTTACTCTACAAACTTTATGATCATCAGTCAGTACTGACCTTTTTTTTGTTTGCCCAAATTTTCCATTAAAATGAGGACAGTTGATTTAGGAATTCCAGTGAGCTCCTCGATGAGCCTAGTAGACAAACAAAGATCATTTTGAAAAATTTGAACTACTTTTTTTAACATTTTCTTCAATTCGAACTGTCAATGATGGTCCAGGCCGTTGATCTTCAATGCTGTCTCTACCATCATGAAATCTTGCATACCACTTAAAATGTTCTTACGGCTCATTACTTCACTACCATAAACAGTTTGAATCATTCCAAAAGTTTCTGTGGCACTTTTACCCAATTTGAAACAAAATTAAATGTTGCCACGTTGTTCCATTATTTCTTTTCCGACCGAGACTCAGAAGGTACTGTCAATTGTTACATCATTACAAATGAACCAGTGATGCCAGCGCTTTGAAACTTTTACGGAAGATAGTCGAAATGTATTGCTAGTTAACTCATTTATTCATCCACAGGTGGTGGGGGTTATGTGAAAATAAGCTCGGTCACCTTTCTCATTGGACAGACAATGTATACGGTTTTTATTTGATAAAAATCTCTTACATATGTACTAGATTGAGAGTTTAAAAAGGCTGAAATTGGCTGAACTAGAGTTCAAAAAGAGTGAAATTTAATTGTATCAAATTTAATAAGTTCAATTAGTTCTCTTTACTTTGTACTTTGTGTAATACATATACAAGTATATCGTAGAAAGTACCTAATGTCACTATTTATTAATTTTCAGCATTTGGAATTTTGAGCACTGCATGGATGTTCACACTAAGATCAGTGAGGTACCTGATCCTACATAAGGGTGGACAGGATGTCACTTTCGTGACATATTCACCACTTGGCCACAATCTATTGATGAAAGTAAATTTAAAGCATGTCTCTAGTCAACAAACAAGGTCTGCTGCGAGAAGTACATTGCCTGTTAAGATTCGAAATAAACGGTTTTATTATATGTTAGATATGAGAGGTGAATTCAGAAATCCACAACTGTTTGATAACACTGCTGGGTTAAACCGAGGATTTTAAACTTAGCGTTATTGCAATTGTATGTTTCTTGTATGTATGTATTTATGATAAAAATAAATTTTTATGAGAAAAAACTTTTATTTTTACTTTATAGAACTTTTACTCTGCTTGTTGCAAGATGCTGCTTAAAAACAGCCTTCGTGGGTAGCATTTCTAATTAACATATCTATATGGGTTTGCAGTAAAATATACATGTTTTCTCATCTTCATATATTAATTTATCACTTAATCATGTTATTTGCAATCAGGATATACCAATTATGGTCATATAGATCTCATCACATGACCATCCATCTACCTTGGAATTGAAAATGCTCAGTAATTACAATAACATCAAAGTTTAGTTTACTTCACCTAAGCCTCAACTGAATATATTTACATCAGTGATTTGATTTGTAACATGTATTTTAGACAAATTACTAAAATAGCAATAGTAATATGTAATTAGTAAAATCTCACAAGCAGCTCAGACTTGTTAGCTGTCTAAGTCAGCTATCTCAGATCAGGCAATGAGCTTAATTAGACAGCTGATATAGTACATTTGTCTTCTATGTAATATGTAAACTTTAAATAAATAAACAAAATAAAATTGGAATACAAATTGCTATTTAATCTTATAATCATTTTTTGACTGAAGGGGAAAAAGATAATGAAGACTGCAATTTAATTTGAGTTGAAATTGTCAATCGAGTTTTAAAGGACCTGTATCTTAGTTCTTTATATCTTTATATAAGTTCCTTCGTCCAAAATCCCTCTAGAACAAAAATTAGGCAAACATTTTAACTTCTTCACTGCTTATACTGATACTGTGCCTTTTCGTGTTCTAAAATACATTATAAATCGGGAAAGATTATTGTTGATAATATGAAATACTTTTCTTTAACATAAAATATTTTACAAATAACATATGATAAATTACAGTAAAATTTAGCATATATTTAACTACTTTCTCTTGAGAGCCAAATAATGCAGACAGCATTAAAGCAACAAATTACAAGCAGGGATGTTTTTCTTCTGATAGTGGTGTCAAAAATATTTTACCAGATCCTCTTGCATTTAGTACGTCAGATTGTAGTGTTAAAATTATCGATTCTAAATCAGATGACTATAAATGAAAATTACAGGCAATTTTTTATGTAACCTTTTTAATGTTGTATTCTCCAAAAGGAAGAGAAAAAAAAACTAAGAGGATTGGAAGCTTTCAACATCTGCAAAATGTGTGTCATATTCTTGTACAAATATTTGTATTTCAGAGCAATACTGAAAATTATAATCGACACAACATGTGATCTGCTGTTGTAGATTTGAAAAGTTTTTTAATCTCTTTTTTACACTTGAAATTCGAAAAGTTTTAGTTTTGCTTTGAAGACATTCAAAGAGTATATTCTTCCCTTTACCTTGAATTTCAAAATTGAAATTATTGTAACGGCCTGTCAAGTCGTTTATAAATGCTTAACTTCGTAATCAAGTAAGATCTTTTAATTAACCATATTTTTCTCCCAATATGTCCAAAAAATATTATTATTTCTAGTAATAGATTTAAAAACCTCTCAAGAAATTTTTCTTGACTAGGTCACCTAGCATTCGTGAAAAGAAGCAGGTTCTCATATTCAGATTCATCTTCTACGAGTATATAAATAAAAATGTAAATGTTCGTATATTAAAAATCTCCGAAAGTTCTTCACCGATCGCTTTGAAATTTTGACAAAAGGTTGCATTCATATATGAGAATGTTTATATATTTTTATTTATATACAGGTGTATATAAAAAAGTTATAAATCAGAAAAAATAACGTTTGCACCTCCTGCAGCAAAACAGATGAACTAAACTTGACAGTTATGTCACATTGCATTTTCGACGTTTCGGAATTAATATTAAATATGAAATAATTAAATATTAAATGTTTAATAATAAATATTAAATTTTAAATTACGTTTATTGAAAAGTAGCGACATCAGCGCCAATTTGCTAAGACGTAAAAATATACAAAGTTTTTGTCTGGCATTTTGTATTTTGACAGCGTCCTTTGTGTGCCGATATGTGCGTATAAAAGAAAACGTTATATATTTGTATTAAATTTTAATAAAAAATAGTTGTGTTGTGATAAAATTGACTTCAGTGATTGTGGTAAGTTGTTGAGTTATATTTAGGTTAAAAAATAATTTTACTTGGATGTATTTCGGCATTATTTGGTGGTGAAATTGGAAGAGTTACCCTTTAATTTAGTAGACATGACAATAGAGCAGTCTTACGCTGAATACGAATCTCTTCCAACTGATCAAGAATCGGTAATTGATGAATTGGATCCGAATGACAACCAAGAAATGGAAGTTGATGAAGATGGTAAGCAATTAGAGGATTTAATAGAAAATATTGAAGACGATTCTGATTCGTCAGATCCCAAAAGCAATATTCCTCTAAGCCATCTTCGTAGAAGAAATAATATTCAAGAAGCACAGACAACACCTATATGGAACGCTAATTTTATGGGTCGTGATATTGGCGAATTTACAGATTGTGCTGGAGTAGTAGATATTATTAACAAGGTTATCAACCCTACACCTTATAAAATCTTTAGTTTATCGATAACAAATGAAATGATAGAAGATATGGTTTTTCAAGCAAACTTTTACGCTGCTCAGATGCAACTAAACACCAATAAAAGATTCAAGCCAACGAACGTAACTGAAATGAATACTTTTTTGGGAATAAATTATCTAATGGGTATAAAACTCTTGCCCAGCTACAGAGATTATTGGAGTTCAAGTCCTGATCTTCAAGATAGTTATACTAGTCAATTTATGCCTGTCAATAGATCTAGTTAGCTCCTAAATCACGTACATCTGAATGACAATTCGCTTCAACCTGAAAGAAATTCACCAGACTTTGAGAAGTTATATAAAGTGCGACCATTCCTAAATGAATTATCAAAAAAAAATCTAAAATGTTTAAAACCAGATCAGTTTTTGGCTAACGATGAATCAATGATTAGATTCAAAGGCCGATAGTGGCTGAAAGAGGTCAGTAGAAATATCAAAAGTATCTTTTTTATATACAATTTAATTTTATCTCTATGTTTATATTTTAAAATCTATCAAATCGTATGCAGAAATGGAGATTTTTTTTAATTAGTTCCAATTATCTATTTGTCTTCCTTAACATTTAATTAGTTACAATTATCTCTCTGTCTTCCCTTAACATTTCATTTGTTACAATTATCTCTCTGTCTTCCCTTTACATTTAATTAGTTACTTTTATGTTTCGCAATTTATATGTTGCCTGAAATACTCTACTTTGTGGCGACACGTAAAGACGTTGAAATTAACTACAAATATGCGTGTCCAGCTGCAAAACGATCGATCAGCTGAGATATTCTCACATCAATCGTATGTAGAAATGGACATTTGTAACAAGATGTATTAATTTGTCATTATTGTTAGTTTTTTGTAATGTATTTACCTAAATAACTTGCTATTTATTAGAATCGAGCCTTATATTAAAGTCGATAAAATAATTATAATCACTGAACATCGTTACAAGGTTGTATTGGGGCAAATTTGTCAACTGTCATAGAAAACAGAACGTTTGATATTCATCCGTTTGAATCAGACCAAGCTTCGCTCTGAAGAATACGTTCATTTGCGAGATGCAGTTGTAAATGACGGTAATAGAACTAACGTTGGAAAACTATAACTTCTGCAATTTAGTGACGTCAAAAGAACAATTGGTTGAAAAAGTATTTCCCTATATTCAAATCAATTATAAGAATCACGATTGGCTGAGTGAACGAGCTATTCTTGCCGCCAAGAACAAAGACGTCTACGAACTTAACAATATTATTCAGTTCCTTTTTTAATGTTTCACAATTTTATATGTTTTTGCTATAACTTTCTTTCTTCTTTTTCAGTGCAATCGATCTGCTTTAGTTCATCAAAATGTCGAGGAAGCAGCAGAACGACGTGTAGCCAGACTTGAGGATGCACGGTTGCGAGCACGGCGATCGCGTTCTGCAGCTTCAGATCTGCTTTGTTCTCAACAGAATGAACCCGACAGGCTGAGAGTGGCTGAAAGACGTCAAAAATATTGTATACCCACAAACATTGTGAAATTAAACACATTAGAAACGTGTGTTTTCTCTTTTCTTACTTTTCTATTTAACCAGACTGAGCCAGAGCAACGCGTGGCCGGGTACAGCTCGTTAATAATAATAATAAAAGGACAATTTATATAGCACTGTTGAGAGAGCACTCTCCTCAAGGACACTCTAATTCGGGATTCGAACCCACCACTATTGATGGATCAAAAATTAAAAAAAAAGTTCAGTGTAAGGATAGGAAGGTAGTGGCTACGGCCATTCAATTGGGTAACTCCCCGCATCTGCATGTGTTCAGAAGATATTTGGTAAGAAAACTGTAAAAAAACTCTTAAGACCATTTTACCATTAAATATGTATGTTATATCTCAATATTGTGGAAATATGTCAACAAAATTTTGCTTGACTTACATTATTTTTGTAGTAGGAAAATGTCATTCCGCGATACAGCCATTGGGAAGTGCCCACAAATTCAATTTTTTTTAGAATTAACAGACTTTTAACGTAATATAATTTTGTTTTTGTGAGTAAACTCAAAATTTTTCCAATAAATAGGAATAGGCATTTTCACTTTTAAGATCACTCATACCAAATAAGCTCCTCTTTATGAGTTAATGACTTGATTTTTCTTTTTGGGAATGCTACAAAGAGGATTGCGACCTTTATGGATGCGAAAGCTTGATAGACCTTGGCTACTTCTTTTCGGTAGTTCTATTCACTAAGTTTTCTCTTTGAATTAGGTCTAAAACTTCATTATACTGTGTTTTATGACCTATTCAAAGTTCTAGCTGGAAATATATTTTTTGTGAAAATAAGATAAGGAATCTTAATATGGTCAAAAAAATCAAAAGTTCATTTTCAAATAGAACTGCTTTTACTTTGTTTATCCTTGGCGCAGTCAAAATATATGAGTACCTTATGTCAGTTTCAATATTTCTTAAACTATCAGGTGTACAAATAAGCTGCCGCAGTTTGACAAAAGTTGGCGCCACCAGTAAGTTATGGTTAAAATTGTCAGATGTAAAATGTCATTGTCGTAAGGTTGGACATCTGTCAACAACATAATCTTGAAATATTAGTGAATTTTTATCAGTATAATATATTTTTTTGTATGCGAAAATGTCAAGTTTTGAGCCGAATAAGCGTCATTTGCGGGAACTTTTGATTTACTTCTTCAATTTGAAGAAATCTGCAGCTGAGGCGCATCGATTGCTTGTAGAAGCATATGGTGAGGCTGCCTTAAGTGAGAGAAGTTGTCGTGAGTGGTTTCAAAAGTTTAAGAACGGTGAATTTGACATCGAAGACAAAGAACGTAGCGGAAGGCCGAAAGTGTACGAAGACGCGGAATTGGAAGTATTAGTGGATCAAGATTCGTGCCAAACGCAAGAAAAACTTGCACTTACATTAGGAGTGACTCAACAAGCAATTTCACATCGGTTGAAATCATTGGGAATGATTCAAAAACAAGGAAATTGGGTTCCATATGAACTGACACCGAGAAACGTTGAACGCCGATTTTCCACATGTGAAATGCTGCTTGCCAGGCATAAACGAAAGGGTTTTCTGCATCGTATAGTCACTGGTGATAAAAAATGGATCCACTATGATAATCCAAAAAGGAAGAAATCATGGGGACCCCCTGGCCATGCTTCAATATCTACGGCTAAGCCAAATATTCATGGAAAAAAACTCTTGTGTATTTGATGGGATCAGCTTGGTGTCGTGTATTACGAGTTGCTCAAACCGAACGAAACCATTGCTGGGGCTGTCTACCGAACACAATTGATGAGATTGAGTCGAGCACTCAAGGAAAAGCGCGCCCACTACTATTCCAGACACAACAAAATTGTTCTGCATGATAATGCTCGTCCACATGTTGCGGCGCCGGTCAAAACCTATTTGGAAACACTCAATTGGGAAGTTTTACCCCACCCGCCGTATTCACCAGACATTACTCATGATTTCCACTTGTTTCGATCGATGACGCATGGCCTGTCTGAGCAGCACTTCACATCATATGAAGATACCAAAAATTGGGTCGATTCGTGGATAGCCTCAAAAGATGAAGCATTCTTCCGACGCGGTATCCGTATGCTGCAAGAAAGATGGGAAAAAGTAGTGGCAAGCGATGGGCAATACTTCGAATCAAATTATGAGATTCCGTTCTTTCACAATAAATGCCCAATTTTTGATAAAAAACGGCGGAAACTTATTTGTACACCTAATACTTTAGAAAAGAAGCACTGATACAATTACTCAACAATTTGAAAAACATGATACTCAAGCAGCTGGCAGTAAAAAATACTAACACGCTTACTTTACAGCAACTATTAGGATGATGTGCGCTTTTATGCAAACTTGTGTATTACTTGACAATACTAGTCAGTTTTAAATAGTTGATAGGTGTCATAAAATAAATAAAAAAATATTAAGAAGAATAAAAGCATTAATTTATTTACCATATCAATATCCATTTTATTAATTTAAATATACACAGTAAGGGTTATATTTCTTTTAATTACATTACATCAATTATGTTCATAATCTTAGAGAAATATGGATATATTTTTATTTGGCCAATAGTCCAAATTACAGATATTCAGATTTTCGAGAAACATACATCAGCGATAGCTATATTATGATACTCGAGATAAAAAAATAAATAAAGGTATTTTATAAGCGATTGTTTTCACTATGGACTTATGATATGTTTTTGAACTCTATTTCTGAGAAAAATTGTAATAAAAATTTACATCATAATATAAATAAGAGTACTAATTACTTTTGTATGATAACTGCGTGTAATAATAAACACTATACTTGCAGTTCGAGACATTATTGCCAAAATTTTGTCATAGTGTCAAAAGAATAACTATGACAAATCAATTTTACTATGAATATGATATTCTTGTTTACAATGAGACAAATATTTTCTTATTTTAATTTACTTCAGAAAAAAGATAGTATCAAATATTAAAAATGAAAGATGAGCCATCTATGTTAGTTTGATATTTTTTATGACCAAACAAAATGAACTTCAATAAATTAAATATTCATACTTAAAAAAGTAATAAATCATGTTTAAAATCAATTGTTTTGAAAATTTAATTTTTTCTCAGGTTTTCAGCAACTTTTATTGATGTAAAAAAGTGATAGTCATATTTTATATCATAATTAAATTTACAACCACAATATCAACATAGTGCTCTGGAAAAATGACTTGATATAAGTAATTTTTTTACATTTAATACATATTTGAACCTAAATTATTGTGATAATAACCAGCAAAAATATCATAAGGAAATTTCTTATAGTGAGCGCAGTTTACTGGGGCTAATAAGATACACATAATATGAAAATGTTTTCTTAAATTTTATTTATTTTTGTGATGTGCTTTTGAGATGTAATTGGTGAAATAAATTGTCTGTTAATGTTTAAATACGCTCTCTTGAAAAATGTGCTTTTTTATTTGTTGAAATTTTCCAAAGCACTGCCAATATGTTGGAAAAATAATTTATGAAGACTTTTTATTTTCAAGGGTGCAAGTTTATTTGTATCTGCTGACCTTTTATTTAACGCTACAGATTTACAAATTATATTTTTCATATAATACTTTACAGGAAACTAATTTGTAATGCATCTTTATAACAGTTTATGATTTACTTTATGAAAAGGAAAAAGACTTGAGCAATATTTAACTTTTTTTTTCAAAGTTAATAGACAAAATAAATATGTACCTAGAAGATAAAGGACACTTTGCCTATTTTGACTTCAGACCATATTATATGGTGTTAGTTTAGCACACTATTTCCTCAAATCATCAGATGTAACACATAGAATTACTGTGGGATGGATGAAGTTTGGATCAATGACGGGAGTTCTATGTGATCCGAAAATGCCAGTCAAGTTAAAAGGAAAAGTATACCAAACGATTGTCAGACCCGCACTCCTCTATGGCTCCGAATGCTGGATGATGTATAACTCTTACTTTAGGCAACTAGAAACTGCTGAAATGCGCATGCTAAGATGGTTAGCTGGTGTGTCCCTAAGAGACAAAATAAAAAGCTCACGCATTCGTGGAAGCCTAGGTGTTACAGACATCAACAGCAAGATGGAGGAGAGGCGATTGAGATGGTATGGGCACGTTGGACGCAGAGCACCCGATCACATTGTGAACTAGGCAATCTCCATGGATCTTCCTCGAATAACAACCAGAGGAAGACCAAAGGATTCATGGGTGGTGCAAAAAGATAACCTGATGCAGAGGCACGGCCTGGGGGACGTAGTCCGGAACAGAAGAGCATACAACCTGAGGACGAGGAGAGCTGACCCCAACAGTCTTCGCAGATAATGAGTTGGGATGGAGCCAGGGAGAAGACTATTTCCTCAAATCATAATTCTTGTGCAAAAAGAACACAAACATATTTATTAAACAAAAAATCAAATAAAATAAAATTTCTTGTAAAAATCATGAAAATGGTATTTTATGCCATATGTTCAATTTTAAGATGTTAAATATAATCATTTTACTACATAAACTTTTTCCAACACTTATGAAAGAATTAAATAATTGGAGTTTTTAAACTGACTTTGGCACTTTCAAGAGTTTCGAAACTCTTAAAGTATATTCTGTATTGATATTCAATTCTTTTATAATACTTCATTGATGTCACAAATACTTAGATTTGAAAAAAGAAACATTGAATAAGATCACAGTACTACATTCATTTTATCAATATAGTAAAAAAAAAAATCTATTTGAAATTTGAAACAAATAATATGAACTTTGTACAGTATAAATAATAAAATATTTTTTTGTTCCTACACATACAATACATATTTAGCTGATGTAAGTAATTACCAAGTATTACATTATATTAATTATTTATCAATGATTCTGACTAGCAATGATTTCTTTCTTGAAGTTACACAAATGATTTGAAAATCTATATTCATATATTACTTTTCGGAATTTCCATTTAATTAGTGTGATGAAAGAAGAAAATTTGATTTTAAAAGCATTAGTTTATTCAATTTATTTGTTCACTATGCAATGATGGTAAGTTTTCCATAATTATAGCACATCAAGTATAAATAAGATACCAATATGCAAAAATACAACCGTATCAATCATTAAATTGTATTACAAAATAAACTTTTCTGTACAAAATTTATTTTATTTTGAAACAGAATAAAAGAAAAATATACCAATAGAATTTTATGGTCGATAACCGTAAACACTTGATATATTTGAAGCACAGAATACAAATGGAATAGCTAAACAACTATCAAAAAAATAAAATAAAAAGAATGATAAAATCCCTATAATTAAGATCAACAACTTTTTTTGAATATGTATTTTAAAACATTTTGGGCTCTTAAAATCAGTAATAAAATGAACAATAAGAATAGGTTTATAGTGGTGATATTATGTATATTAAAACATTTTTTTGTACCAGACCTTACACTAATATTTGTATTCATATTTGATATTTACATTAATTTTATATTTTATATATTCATCTTTAAGATCAATAATAAATGCATTACTTGCATTGCAAACATCTTAAAAAAATATTGCATACATCAGTAGCCAGTCCGGCAGACCAGATAAACTTTCTATAATCCAGACTGACAGACTAGATGGAACAGATACCGGGTTTATCAGTCTGAGCTTTTTACACTTGGTGATGAATAATAAAATATTGTACATTATTTGGTACTTTAACCAAAAGCCGCTATTCCAGTTTATAAAACAATTGTGAGTGACTAGTAAATGAAGGCAACTGAGTCGACATTTCAATGTTGACAAGAATATCATAAAAGCCAATTATGTTAAAAATACTTACACAATTAACTACAAAATTAATTATCTTTTAAAAGTGTCAAGACTGTCTCAATCAAGATGTTGATTCCCAGGTATCCTTTGACAATATATAAAGTTTAATAACGTAAAATACACAATCGATCACTAAAGAAAGTATTTTAAGGCTATTTAACTCGATTAGAATATTATCAGCATATATTATGTCTGTCAACAATTAATAATTGTGGATTTGGCAGTTCGAAATAGGAACAGTGACCAGTTTTCTCAGACACCTAAAAAAAAAGCCTATGTTACAGTCATAATATGTAATCCAAAATATAAATAAGTATTGCTTTTGTAGTAAAAACTGAATTTTATATAATTTAAACGGTTATTTCCAATTTACTGAAATCATGTCTATGTCTATGAAGGTTGCCGAAGTCCTAAGATGTGTAATTATAGTATGCTGGCATTTGAGTTTGAGCTCCTTCAAAAACTATCTTAAAATGGAATTTTTCGGTATCCCCTGTGAAATTATAAGTAAATGCCAGTGATAAGTTTCGGTATCCCCTGTGAAATTATAAGTAAATGCCAGTGATAAGTTTCAGTATCCCCTGTGAAATTATAAGTAAATGCCAGTGATAAGTTTGATTATAAATCAGCAACTACATAATGGACCAATTTGTAGATATTTTTTTATAAAGACAATGGATAAGGTGAATTAATTAAAATTATAATAAGTATTATTATAATTTTAATTAAGTCAAATGTTTTCCTTACATCCTTACATAATTTTGTAGTTAGTTGTGTCAACTTAATTTCATTGTAAAAATTAATATTTTTTATTACCATTCAAATTTCATTAAGAAAATTTAACACCACCTTATCTATTTTAAGGTAAATCAATATTGCATGATTTTTTGTCAAGCTTTTCATAAAACAATTTTTACAGATTCTCAAATTTTAACAAAGAACCCAGTGTCACTATTTATTTAACTTAGTGTTTTCTGTTTCATATCAAATACAATAAATGTTTTCTAACAACCAACTCAGTTAAAGAGTGACTCTCAAAATATTCATTTCAATATACACAGAAAAAAAAGAAACAATTTTGAATCTAACATTGTCTGAAACATTTACTATATATGATATAAAAATATGCTTGATGTATTTAAATCCACACAAAAAACACTGATCTAATTTGAAATAAAACTCTTAGAATATGGCTTATATGATAAAGTCTCAATTTTTTTTTTAATAACAAATTACTGAGCAATTCACTCAATGTTTGCCAGTAACACTTAAACATAAAGCACAGATTTAAAAAGAACTTGGATATTAATAATTTAAACTAAGCATATAATGTAAACCTTTTTTAGCTAAAAAAATTCATATATTTATTTCATTCTAAAAATCAAAAGGAGTCTTGATAATAAATAATTCAACTCATAAAATCCTGGGTTGAAATAAAATCGGTATAACATGGCAATTCATCTGAATAATATATAACGTGTCATACTTAATATTTAAGTCGATCTGTGAAGATAAAGAACACATTCACAATATCACTAAATATTTAGATTTAGAAACTTGGGCAAATATTTAATCTTACCTTTATCAGCTTAGTCTTTTATTATGTATCATAATAACTTTCTTTTCAATCTGTGCTTTAAATTAGAATGTACATTAAGTGTCAATTATCTCGATTTTTTTTATGAATTCACCACATAAGTTGTCAGCCTGATAAACATGAAACACTCTCTCTCAATAAGCAGTCTACCAGATTACTTGTGGCAGGCTGTGCTCTCTTCTACCAATAACTAGACTGAGAGAACAATAACTTATTTGTCTGCACGATGTCATCTGGCAGAATAAATAGATTATTTTTCTTCAGTATACATATATAATTAACAATAAGACCATTTTCACAAGTCATTATCACAGAATTCAATAAATCACCACCGACATTCATCCTAACCATCTCTCAAAATATATCCATTTTTTAGCATCAACAGTCTTTGAAAAAATATTAAACATGATAAGCCTTTTAATATACATACATAAAATATTTTCCACAACTGTTGCGCTAATATTACAAATAAATCACAACAGAGTTTTTCTTTCAATATCGTAAAATATAGGAAATAAATTGATAAAATCACTATTAGAAAAATATATTATTAATTATACAATGCATTTAAATAAATTCAGGGGTGGTTAAAACTTTCGCTACAATATACAAAATAATAAATATTTATTCACAAAAGAACAAGTGCCCATAGCATGTGTTATAATATTTCATTACTATATATTTTAAACAACATAGTTTGTAATAATGAAATAGTTTTTATATAAGGTATAAAGATATTTTTATTACATTAACAATAATAATGCATCAATGTCTTGTGTCTGTATTTTATGTTATTAGATTCGATGATTTATTGCAAATAAATAAAATATGTTGAAACTATAACGGCAACTTTTATCAAAAAAGCACAGATTTCAGTTTAACACTTTTCACATCTAAATGTCAATACTTATATTGTTCAACATTTAATATTCAACACACGCTGTTTTCAACTAAATCATACCAAGCACTGATAAAAAAAATCACATGTATTACAGTTTCACCACCCCTGACATAAGTTTTCTTGATTTTATCACTAATCAAGAACAGGGCCATTTATTTTTTGTATTTCATCACCCGCCGCATCTTCGGGATCAATGTCCATCCCTTGGTGGTCATCACCATCGATGGTCTTTCCACCATTGGAGTTGCAGAGCCTGCACTTGCAGCAGACAATGCAGGGGGCAGCCAGAAGCAGCAGGGGACTGGCCACCAGGAGTAGGAGCCCAAAGCCTGCAAATATTCCCACCACCTGGGCACGGTGCCAGATGACTGAGGCCCGGGAGTGACCGAGTTTGTTCTTACAGGGACCTTTGTCGTAGTGACGAAGGAGAAAATCATCCTGAAATAATATACTGTCACATTACTAACAGTGCAATTGATATGTACCAGTTTTTCTTTTTTAAAAATTGGAAATACAGTGTAACTTTTGTTCAGTTGAAAGCAACTTTTACAAAAACTTCAAAAACATCTCGAAAGTCAAGTAAACTGAAGTAGAATGAATGATGTGAGACAAAATTTTAAGGCGAGAATAAAAATAATAAAATAAAATCATAATTCAAATGCTTTTTAGAAATATTTGTATTAGCTTATGGCATAATCTCATCTTTTTTTAATATATACATCGGAGGATCTGCAATCCTCTTTTTCATATTTTATGTTTCTTTTGCCTTTTTACAATCTATCGCATAATCACTATAATTATATGCAATTTAAGATGAAGTATGAAATAATGTCGAAATCAGTTAAAAACAAGCCATGGGATTGTTAACATGTATTTTAACGAAAAAACAAGAAACTCATCTGCGAGTGTTAAAAACGTATATCAAAATGTTGAACAATTAAATTCAAATTACAAATGCTTAAAATTTCCATCAATTGATTTTAGATGTTTAAAATTAAAAGGTCTTCTGAAATTGTAATTTTTAAAAATGTTTTAAACCACATTTTAAAAATTGTTTAAAAGTATTTTAGTTCATATTTCCTGTTGTGTGTTGCAATTTATGATAAGCATTTCATTTTATTTCTTGACACTATCATATCAACCAATGTGCGATGGTGCTGCTAGAGCCTACTGCATGGAATATGGTAGATTTCCTCTAAAGTATCGTAAGGCTTAAAACACAAACCTTTAAAAATAAAGTCACCAGTTTTTTGATGATGGTGATTTATATACCATATCTGCATTATTTAGTATATTGCACTAGGACAAGGGTGGCCAACTAAGCAAACCCAGCTTTTATTTTTTTAAATTAATCTACTCGTATGATATTTGGCTTTGATTTTGTAGAGTTCTATTTTTTGTTTAGTGTTTAATTATGGGTATCTAACCAAATTACCAACCGTGCTGACCACTGGCATTTGTCGGAGTACCTACTTTTTCGTTTATTAGTACAAAAAAATAAAAGGCCTTTCTTTAGTATTTTACTTTATTTACATACTTTGTTTTTATTTTACTAATGAATTAGCCCGAATCAGTTCCTTAATGGCATTACAGATTTTTTACAATGCACCACAATCATCTCATCCTTTTGTCAGAAAGTTATGTAATACTGATGTCATTTTATTTATTTTTTTTAGTTAAAAATGAAGACCCACAATGGCGTCAAGTAGTAAAGACGTTGGACCAAAGAAGAGAAGAGTCACAGAAGAACTGAAAAGTTTTTAAGACAGATGGACTATAAACTATTTTTTCGTGGAATTTAAAACAAAGCCAATATGCTTGATATGCAATAATTCTGTTTCTGTCTTGAAAGAGTATAACATTAAACGGCATTACGAGGCTGAACATGCAAATAAGTTTGATAAGGACGAAGGGCAATTTCGACAAGACCAAGTAAACAAAAAACTTTCTGCACAACGTCGGATATTTACTAGAGCGGCTCAAGAGTCAACATGCTATGTAAAAGCTAGTTATGCAGTAGCCATGATATTAGCAAAAAATCGAAGCCATATTCAGATGGTGAAATGGTTAAGGAATGTTTGGAGAGTGTCGTTGAAATTCTGTGCCCAGAAAAGAAAACGGATTTCTCAAAAATAAGCCTGTCTCGTCAAACTATTACTAGGCGTGTGGACGACATTGGAAAACATATTGAAGATAATTTGAAAAATCGAGCATCGAAGTTCATATTTTTATATAGCATTGGATGAAAGCACAGACCTAACAGATACCGCCCAAGTGGCTTAAATAAGGCGGAAATTTTAACCAAATATAAGAATTAGCGGCACTGTATCCACTTAAGGACACTACTTGCTCTCGAGATTTGTTAGGAGCTGTTACATCGACATTGAATCGCTTTTCGTTACAACTCAACAACCTATCGGACTTAACAACAGATGGTGCTCCAGCGTTATCAACATTGATGCACTTAGTTCTGACAAACAAAATCAGATGTCTCACTAAAATTTATTATATTTTGTTTATTTTTTATTATTATTTTTTGTATTGCCTAACTCTAATCTAATAAATATGTTTGATTCTCGTTTTTGTTATATCTTCTTAAAAAAAACAATATATTTCTTGTTTGCTTTGAATAATAAAAGAAATTTTGTTTAATGGCCCGGTAGGAAATCTCATTTCTAAAATCTGGCCCGGCTGCTGAAAAGGTTGGCCCCCCATGCACTAGGACATTTGATTCAAAACAAACCTAGAAACTTATAAAGCGCAGTTTCATTACACCTATTACTTCAAAAGCACTTCCAAGGCTGTATGTTAGGCAGTAACTAAGACTAGTACAGCGATGGCAAACCTATGACCCGCGGGAAACTGTGACAATTTTTAGATATTAAAATTACAAATCATATATATATATACGAGGCGTATCCAGAAAGTAAGTGTACTGAGGCTCTCACGACCGGATGGATTTTATTTTCGACATGTTGGCTACACTTCCGTGTAGCCTGACCCTTCCCCTCCGCAACGAGACCGGTTCGAGGTCAGTACGTTGAGAAGTGTCGATGCGACAACACGTTTCGTGAAAAATGTCAATCCAATCTCCCGCCAAGTGCGAAATACGCGGCGTCATCCGTTATCTCGTTTGGAAGGGAAAACCTCCGGTTGAGGTTTATAATGAGGTGAAAACTGCATATGGTGATAAAGCTATGAATTGTACGAGTGTGTACAAGTGGTGTCGCGAGTTTAAAAACGGTCACGTCACACCTCTTCACCCTCCGCCAAAAAGTTCAAAACCACAATTTCAGCCAAGAAAATCATGGCATCCGTGTTTTGGGACTGTCAAGGCATAATTTTAATTGAATATATGCCTCAAGGGGAGACCATCAACTCTGCAAGATACTGTGAGATCCTAAAAAAATTGCCGAGGGCGATTCAGAACAAGAGGAGAGGCATGCTGACAAAGGGAGTCTGCCTGCTGCACGACAATGCCAGACCACACACAGCCAACGTCACGAAGGAACTGCTCGCCTCGTTTAAATGGGATGTCCTGAACCATCCCGCGCATTTTTCTGACCTAGCACCTTCAGATTACTATCTCTTTACCTCCCTGAAGCTGCACATGGGTGGAAAAAGGTTTTCAACCGACGAGGAGGTAAAGGAGGAGGTGGAGAAGTGGATGGAGGGGTTGGCGGGAAACTACTTCGAGGAAGGCATCAAAAAGTTGATACCCCGCTTCACCACCTGCATTGAGAGGAATGGTGACTTTGTCGAAAAATAGCTTACATATGTACTACGGTAACCACGTAATATTTTTGTTAAAATAAAAAAAATTGTAACCTACAAAAATTCAGTACACTTACTTTCTGGATATGCCTCGTATATATAATATTATGTCTATTGGAGGGGCTAGGTTGTCATGTTTGTGCAATTATTGTTTTTTAGAAAGTCTCCCTATAATGTATTCAAATTTCATGTGTTATATTTGAAATTATCAAGTTTTTGTAGTCAATACTAGGTTAGTCAAAAAGTTTTGAAAGCGGAAATGAAAATACATTTTTTTTGGGGGGAAATCACTTTTATTGCTCAGTATAGTCTCCCATAAGATTAATACACTTGGTCCAACGATCTTCCAACTTTGTTGTCCCATCACGGAAGTGACTTTCTGGAAGGCCTGCAAAATACTCCTCTACGACGGCTATAACCTCTTCGTTTGATGAAAAATGCTTTCCACGAAGGAATTTTTTGAGGTGTGAGAACAGCCAGAAGTCAGAGGGAGCTAAATCTGGCGAATAGGGTGGATGCTGCAACAATTCGTACCCCAATTCACTGATTTTCGCGATGGTTTTTTGAACTGTGTGAGCAGGTGCATTGTCTTGATGAAAAATGATTTTTTTCTTCTGCAAACCGGGTCTTTTTTCACAATTTTTTTCATCCAACTGGTCCAAAAGGTCACAATAATAATCAGAGTTGATTGTCTTACCAATTTGGAGATAATCTATCAATAAAATTCCTTTTGCATCCCAAAAAACTGACGCTAACACCTTCTTGGCCGATTTCTGGACACGAACTAGCTTCGGAGCCAAAGTGCCTGGTTCACACCACTCCTTAGCCTCTTGTTTTGATTCAGGATCATGGTGGTAGACCCAAGTCTCATTCATAGTGATGAATCGACGCAGAAAATCCTTTTTATCCTTTCGAAATTGCTCCAAATGTTGCTCAGAAAGTCGCATTCGAACGTGTTTTTGTTGCATTGTTAGCAAATGCGGCACCCATTGTGCACACAGTTTTTTGAAACCCAAAACTTCAGCCAAAATATGCCATGTTATTCCATGTGAGATGCCTATGGTGTCAGCTATCACATCCACAGTCGATCGATGATCTTCCAAAACCATATCCTGTATTTTCGCTATGATTTTTGGTGTTGATGCACTTTTTGGACGTCCTGAGCGTGGAACGTCTTCAACGCTTGTACGGCCACGCTTAAACTCCAAAACCCATCGGTGAACGGTTGGAAATGAAGGAGAAGACTCCTTTAATACTTTCACCATCTTTGCATGGATCTCAGTAGCCGATAAACCTTCCAAAACAAAGAATTTAATCACTGCACGATATTCGGATTTTTCCATTGTTAAAAAATACACTGACACGTCAACTTCAAATGGCTTGTAAACAAAGAATGAATTGACAGATCGAAATGAAATTTTGAGTACGTTGTTATGAAAGATGAAATATTAAAATGGCGTAGAAATTTTGGTTTTCTACTGCTCCATAGATGTTGCTTTCAAAACTTATTGACTAACCTATTATATATTTTTATAATGTAATCATTATTGACACTGAAAGGATGAAACAGGTGAATTTTATTTCTAAAAAATACATATTTTATAATTTATTACGGTTGTATATAAAACAGACAAAATAACGGGAGCGCCCCCTGCAGCGACACACGCAAACTAAACAATTCTCATTAACAGTTATGTCACATTGCATTTTCGACGTTTCGGAATTAATATTAAATAATTAAATATTAAAAAGTATATAAAACATACGAAATAATGGGAGCGCCCCTGTTGAACGTGATGGCAACATACGCAATACAGATTTCGATTTATTTTCATTTTGATTTCGAATATTAAATAATTAAATATTTAATAATAAATATAAAATATCTATATAAATAAAAATGTAAATTTTCGTTAATAGAACATCTCTAATATCCAAAAGTTCTTCACCGATTGCTTTGAAATTCTTACAAAAGGTTGCATTCGTATAAAAGCATGTTTATATATATTTTTTTTATATACAGTTGTATATAAAAAAAGTATATAAAACAGACGAAATAATGGGAGCGCCCCCTGCAGCGACACATGCAAACTAAACAATTCTCATTGACAGTTATGTCACATTGCATTTTCGACGTTTTGGATTCTTTCATTTAGTTTTTCAACTGTTTTTTTATTTTCTTCAAATATTTAATTAAATTATTTAATTAAATATTAAATTTTCAAATACGTGTATTGAAAAATAACGCCATCTGTTTGGACGTAAAAGCAACACACGATATACTAAATTTTTATCCGCCATAGTTATATCGTGAAATGCGTTAAAATTTACCTGTATCGATTGATTTGCGTTTGAAGTGAAATATTTCGTTAATATTTTTTTTGTTTTTAGTTGGTGTATTTTCTTTTTTAATGTTTCGCAATTTTATATGATTTTGTTATAACTTTCTTTCTTCTTTTTCAGTGCAATCGATCTGCTTTATACTTCAGAAAGTCTAGGATGAGTCGTGCGGCGTTTAAAACGTCATGTCACAAAGGGATGGGGTAAAATCGTTTTTTTTTTTACAAATCGAATTGTTTTTTTATAAATCGAACAATTGTTTTTCTCTAAACTGACGTTTTAATTCCTAATTTTCATTATACTGTCTTTCTAATGTTTTGTATGATTTGTATCTATCTTTAAATAGGCCAAGATCCACAATGAATTAATACTAATTACGAACATTTCATTTTAGGTATAAAAAAATCGAAAATCCAATTATCGAATAACCCATCCCTAGCCAATGCGGACTAACGTAGTGACTTTTGACAAACGTCACCAAATATTATTTGAGTTTTACAAACTGACACATTTTTGCTAATTTGTAACAAGATGTATTAATTTGTCATTATTTTTAATTTTTTGTAATGAAGAATAACGATTGGCTGAGTGAACGAGCTATTCTTGCCACCAAGAACAAAGAGGTCTACGAACTTAACAATATTATTCAGTTCCTTTTTTAATGTTTCGCAATTGTATATGTTTTTGTTATAACTTTCTTTCTTCTTTTTCAGTGCAATCGATCTGTTTTAGTTCATCAAAATGATGAGGAAGCAGCAGAGCGACGTGCAGCCAGACTTGAGGATGCACGGTTGCGAGCACTGCGATCGCGTTCTGCAGCTTCAGATCTGCTTCGTTCTCAACAGAATGAACGCGACAGGCTGAGAGTGGCTGAAAGACGTCAGAAATATTGTATACCCACAAACATTGTGAAATTTAACTAATTAGAAACGTGTGTTTTCTCTTATCTTTCTTTTCCATTTAACCAGACTGAGCCAGAGCAACGCGTGGCCGGGTACAGCTAGTCTATCATAAAAATTGTGATAGTTGTGTTGATGAAAGTGTTGGCGGATATTATTTCTGGCCTTCTTTACTTTATTACTTATAAATTTGATGTATTATTAGCAGATGATGTATTATTAGCATAATTTCAAACATTTTATTTAAAATATTTATAACAAAATATTATATTTCCAGATGAATACGTGTATGTACCATGTCCATATTTCCAGATGAATATGTGTATGTACCATGTCTATATTTCCAGATGAATACGTGTATGTACCATGTCTATATTTCCAGATAAATATGTGTATGTACCATGTCTATATTTCCAGATGAATATGTGTATGTACCATGTCTATATTTCCAGATGAATATGTGTATGTACCATGTCTATATTTCCAGATGAATATGTGTATGTACCATGTCTATATTTCCAGATGAATACGTGTATGTACCATGTCTATATTTCCAGATGAATATGTGTATGTACCATGTCTATATTTCCAGATGAATATGTGTATGTACCATGTCTATATTTCCAGATGAATATGTGTATGTACCATGTCTATATTTCCAGATGAATACGTGTATGTACCATGTCTATATTTCCAGATGAATATGTGTATGTACCATGTCTATATTTCCAGATGAATATGTGTATGTACCATGTCTATATTTCCAGATGAATATGTGTATGTACCATGTCTATATTTCCAGATGAATATGTGTATGTACCATGTCTATATTTCCAGATGAATATGTGTATGTACCATGTCTATAGCTAAGAAATGTAAGTTAAATTAAACAAGCGCAAGACTGTATCATGAAGAGTGGCTTTTTTAATTTTGGAGTAATTTAAAAAGATTAGAAAATACTTCGTATTGTCTATAACAGGGGTCTCCAAACTACGGCCTGCGGGCCAACACCGGCCCGCGAGCACCACCAATCCGGCCCGCGGTAATCCAGCCGCCGGCTAGTCCCGATACGAAAATGTGCACGTGATTCAAAACTACAGTATGTTGGTATGATGAGCTAGCTAGGTCTTGGCCCTTGGGACTTAGTGGAGGAGTCAGTGTGGCCCTTAGGCTAAAAAGTTTGGAGACCCTTGGTCTAAAATGAAAACTATAATGTAAAGTACAACAATATGCAATTGTTACTAGATATAAATCAGTAAATGTTATGAAAGAATAATTTGGTGGTATTGATTACTTGAACATATTAAACTACCGGGGTTGATATAATGAAAGAATTTACAAAAAAGTTTACAGAAATGAACATTGATCTAATGAAGATTGTTTCTATATATGACAACTGATGGTGCCCCAGACATAGGTGGAAAAAAGATTTTTTAAACAAGTCAAATAAAATATTGGACATTCTTTCATTCAATTTCATTGTCTTGTCCATACCATGTGCGAAAAAAGGGCAGGTTGTGTTTGCTGACTTAGCCGTATTCAAATTTTAAATTGTTTTGTTATATTTCTTATTAAATTAAAACTACATAAAAAATATCAAATTTATATCCCGAATTAACAAATCTATAATGGTTAAATGACTTTATGTTCTTATGTGATACCACATATTTTAATAAACAATAAGAAACTTCAGGAACGTGATCATCGCATTAACAATGTATGAATCATTTTAGACAAAACTTGATATAAATTACTTGAATACTAATTTACATATTTTTCATGTTTACAGAAACATTTTCTAACATTACAGATTTTTTAAACTACTAAAAATACTGAGAAAAATACATTAAACTATTGAATAAATAAAGCAAGCTTTTAAAAACAGATTTGATCAATTCAAACAATTGGAAATAACTCTACAATTTTTTGTCTCATAAAATTTGAGTTTTAAAAACTTGGGAGTTGATTCTTTAATTTGCTGACTATTGATAATTTAAAAATGGAATTAGTAGAGTTCCAAAATAGTTTTATATGGAGAGAAAAATTGACAAATTAAATTAAAATTTACAGTAAAGAAAGAGCTTGTGAAATTATTACTGACATTGAGAATATCTCAGTAGAAGATAGAACTGAAAATATAACATTAAATTAATGAAATTCTTTGCTGAGTACATTTAATTCAATAAAAAAGTTAGTTAATGCACTTTTGAAATTATTTGGATGAACATATTCATGTGAGCAGTTGTTTTCCTCGATTTCATAAAATTTTCAGAAATAAACTGACTTAGCAAAGAAATGACTGCTGGATGTGTGAAATTTAAGGCCACTAGTTATGAACTTAAGATTAAAAATTTGTCATCAAATAACAACAGATTTCCCGTTCAAATAAATATTTTTTTGTCCGTAAAATTTTCTTGTTACACATATCATTTATTGTTATTTCTCAGGTGTAGATTAAAAAGTTAAATAAAATTAAACTAAGAAGCATTATAGTTTTGTTTTGTTAATGAAATTAAATGTTGGGCCCGCAGTTTCATGCTACAAAATTTTGAATAAATTCTTGACCAACCTGTAGAAAAAGGTTTGTCATCGTTGCACTAATACAATAATAAATTCAGATTAAAAATAGCCTTCAAGTGAAACCAGTTCGGTACCCGCCAGAAATCAAACACGAAACACCTGGGTGATTAACAAGAATGCTAACCATGGTGTCAACTCAAGTGAAGAACATTTTTTAATTTTCTTTTAAAAGCCATCAAGCACATCGCGCTGAACAGGTTCCAGACCATAGAAAGCCTTTCTGGAAAACTTGTTGGTCACTGATATATAAATTGACTTACATCAAGGCTAGCCAGACAGTACCAACAGAAGACATGTTTGCAGCGTTTGCACATCATCTGAGCACAACCCTCGTCCTTCTCTATAGGGACCAGGCACATAGGACACCACTTGATGAGGTCTGACTCTGCAGGTAAACCTTCAGCTGCTTCCAGAGCTAGCTGTCGGCTGTATGCCCCACAGTCCATGCCTGCGTGCCACTGAAATTAATTAAAAACTACATTATTGGTTTATCGAAATCTCAATTTTTAAATACATTACATATCTGGTTAGCTTATTTCTGGGGTGTAATTAACTCCAATTTAACTTTAGTATTTTTAATTTATAACTATTTTAGAAAATTAACAAATTAATATAAAGGTTATAAATAATAGAGCTGAACTGAACAATTTATTTTTTACTAGTTTAAAATGTTTTTTGGAGTTGTTGAGTTGGCTTAAATGGACAAGTTTCAAAGGCGTTGCAGCCTTTGAACGTATCCAGTTTCATATTTTTTTTAATACTTGGAAGGTTGCGAATCCCATTAAGACCGAGAGTGCTTACGCTGAGCATGTCCTATAAGCCTTGGCGATAACCAATAGCACCCACTGTTGACCGTCGATCAGCATCCTTTTGGCAACTGAAAGTTAATTTCTATGAACCCAACACCTGGTTGCACAACACACAATTCCCAAAAATACTTCATCATAATAGTTAACTCATTCGGAACAGTAAGCCACATATGGGTTTTGCCAAGAGTGCAACGATCAGATACGCTTTCCTCACACTCTGATGGGGGAGATTATTCCTAGGCTACGGTCGATCGTTAATTCGAGATTGGTTGTTTCATTGGCATGATACGAATATTTGTTCCTGAAAAGGAGATTGTTGGAGCATCCTCACAAGAGACTCACTCCTCTTCTAAAACCAAATTGAAAAAGAGAATGTGGGCAGTTAATTCTGTACAAAATTGAGCTTTTCATTAATGAGTTTTTCTAATATCTTATTCAAAAGTGGGAAGAGGATTATTGGCCTTCGGGTCTCTTATCATACATGCTCATCTATTTCTTATACTTTGCGTTCCTCAGTGTTCAAATTTCTCCAACTTTCTGTTTCTCGGCCTCCGTTCATTTCAAATATACCTGCTTTGGAGTTCCAATGTGTATATCAACAGTGCAACATGAGATTATAAACTGTGAAGTTTTGCTATCTTCTTTTATTCAAAATATATCACACATAAACCTTCATAATTATAATATTTAAATTTCATAATAATGCTATCTGAATGTACCAAATGAAGCTAATAATATATTAATTCCTTTAAATTTATTCCTTATTAATCTATCATTTCTTACTTGTCTTTCACAATTCAATCTCTCTTCGAGCAAACTATTGTATATCAAGATTAATTTTCATTAATTCATCTTCATTATATTTTTCTTCTTGAGATGCCATCTTCTATCCGAGATTGACCATTTCCTTGGCGATCTTCATGGTTTTTTTTATCTACATGGCACGGATTTTTTCTGTTAAGCAGAGGGTCTTCTTCTAGCTTATTCGTAAGGAAGAATATCAGCCAGGATTCTTCTCATACTGCTAGGGGGTGTCGAGAATATATCCACAGTGTCACTCAGTTGGTTCAATATCTCTATACCACGCATGACTGAGTGTTTAGCCATGATATTCATTCTGTAAGTTGGTATGTAGAACAGAGGGTGATTCCTTGTACGGCTATATTTATTAGGGACATATAAACTTAGTGCTTCTAGTATCGCGGGACTGTCAAAACAACCTTATGCTGTGACATATGTTATTCACTGTGGTACAGAACAAATCTTATTTGTACTTTGAATTTTACAAATCAGATTAGATTTTTACAAACCTGATTAGTACAAGCACTACAAAAGTGGTGATCACATGTGGGACATCGCACAGGCTGAGGAGGAGCTGAACCCACTGGTCCTCCACCACCACAGCCACTCACCCGGCACACTGTCTCACATCCTACCCGCGGGCAGAATGCGCGCCCTCCATCCATGGCGACCTCTGAAAGAATATTATTAAATTTATTTATAAACAGGTACTGTATGTCCATTCTGTGTTCATATATGTACTATCATAAATTTTAATAAGACCTCCCAAAAAGGGTTGTCTTTAAAAGTTTCTCCTAAAACTGCATAAGCCACCTACCCACCCATATCTCTAACACTAAGATGTAAACCATTCCATGCCAGAGAACCAGTAACGGCAAAATCTCTGTTATAATATCCCACTCTTATTGGTTCAATTTGAAACAATCGTTTATTAGATGAATAAATCAACCTCAAACTTCAACTCTTCCCGAAAGGAACATCTCTAATTCGGGAGTCAAACCCACCACTATTAACAGATTAAAAATATTACACAAAAAACAAGTTCAGTATAAGGATAGGAAGGTAGTAGTTACGGCTATTAGATTAGACCATTAACCACAGAACATTAATTAATAATGAAAGTTTTAAGCGTGACGTGCATCATAAAGGTTGCAAGTGACTCATTGACAATACACTGAGTCAGAGACAGAAGAAGACCCAAACACTTCTTCAACAACCAAGTTGGTATAGGATCTAAACCATATTGTTTATGTGACCAAAAAGTCAAGATACAAATTAAACCTACACAAAAATAAATTGATTATCAAAAGAAATTTCATGAAATTTGAAAAAGACACATTATGTTTGGACTGATGAACTATCTGTTCTTCATCTTAAACATACAACAGAAGTGAATGTCAAGGACAACAAGATAAAAACAACATATATAATGGATAGCTATTATCATATACAGTAACAAGACTGGTAAAACGTGTCTCAATAATATTGCATTCTCAACTGAAATGACAAACAATATGGAGAGTTTTTGTCTTAGGATGATACTCTTCCTTATCCTTATACTAGGGTATCTCAAGTTGATTATAAATAAATTATAATTATAACATTATCAATAATTTATGATGATATTTATAATACAAATACATTTCTTATATTGTTAGTTTATAATAATAACAATAAATCCATGGGATGGTACTTGAACCTTCAACTCTTTGGATGATCATATTTTATAAATTATAACATAGTAGATAGGTTAGAAAACCTTTGTCTTCTTTCTATGATTCCGAATTTGATATCCAAATTAAATCAAAATAAAATGAACCTTACATTGTTTTTAACATCTTCAAAAATGATTTCAAAAATGATTGTGCACAGTAGTGTGCTAGTGCCAACCTTGATGTATGGAAACAAAACTTAAAGAATGAAAGGGAGTGAATGATAAAGAATAGAATAAATGCAGTATAAATGTGTGTCTATAATAAATATTCAGTATTATAATTTTTGATACAGTAAGAAATGATTGGATAAAGGAAAACTGTTCAAGATGGATGTTAGAAGAATCAACAAAGGTAACTTGAGATGATTTGGCTTTCCAGCCCTAAGGTTATGGGCTTGATTCCCATTAGTATACTTTTTTTTTAATGAATTGCTTTTTTTTGCTTACGGCTTCTTTACAGCCTTTCTGGTTGGTAGGAAAAGATTGCCAAATGGCATTAACCCACGATAAAAATATCCGCCAGATTGCACAGTATACAACAAAAGTGTTATACAATATAACATAAAAAAAATTGTGTGACTAGAAAAAGATCCCAAAAATTTGGTACCATATATGTATCCATAGGATGTTTATGTTTGCATTGCACATGTGAGGTGCATGGCCATGCGGTAACGCATTGGACTTCTGTTACGAAGGTCGCCGGTTTAAACCCTGCACTGTGCTACTCCCCTCGAACGACACAGGATTTTTTCCATTTAGTATTTGGGGGTATATACAATACATACCTATGACTTCGGTCTTATTTATTCTTTAAAAAATAACATACAGGTTTGCTCCGATTGCCTCACTTCGGTGTGCCATCGGATCCAGTACAGCGGAATGGTCTGTGAGTTTGCTGATGTGCAACGGTTCACTCACTTAAACAAAATATACAACGGCACAGCTTCGCTTTCCAACTGAATTGATGTTGAAATTGCGAGGATATCCTCGATTACAAGGCCCAGCAACAACAACGAATACCATAATCTGATATCTTTTCAAATTAATGTTTTTTTATATCTTTTTAAATGAACTTTGCCAACCAAAATTTGTTATTTCAATCAAAGATGCTAACGAAAGCCTTTGTAATCTTCAGCACAATAAACACTTCTTGACCATGAAAATCTCAATAGAAAGTTTGTATGAATACGGATCTAGTGATATTATCCGCATGAAAACATTCTCTAAGTCTTTAAAGTATAAATACTGGTTTTTTTTAATTTACAAAGTGCATTGAAATTATTATAAGACTGGTTTCAATATTACTATTATCTTCAATGGACACCAACATACTGTATACACTATAAGAGTTTTTGGCATTGCTAGTCCTGTGGTGTGGAATGTTTTACCTCAAAGTGTTCAAAGAGAAATGGGTGGCATGTGCAGCTTTAGGAACCACTTGAAGACAACCATTTTTGAGAGGTCTTATCAAATTGTATGATTATATATGAACACTACACTCCATCTAAAGCTGAATATGTTACTTCACATATTGGAAGATCTACAAAAGATTTTTTGTAGCTCCTTTTCTCTTGGCAAGTTTTGTGCAAATTTTTTACCAAAAATTTTTCTAAACATATGCAGATGCGGGAAATTACCTAAAATTAAGTCACAGTCACCACCTTCTTATCCTCACACTCAACTGATATTAATTTATTTCGTAATATTTTTAATCTGTCAATAATAGTGGGTTTAAATCCCGAGCTAGAACGCCCTTGTGGAAAGTCGGCTTTCTAAATGGCGCTATATAAATTGTCATTTTATTATCATATCTTCAAAGTGGTTAAAAATTGTTTTAACTAATAATATCATTCTCAAATACGAGATGATCTGCATTATTACCAGTTATTAACCTCATTATTTTGTGGAATACATAACACAAATATAAAGTGGGCATTACATAAACAGCCTTCCAACTTTATATATAATTAGAATCATCTAATTTATTTGCCTACAAATCTCAACAAAGAAACTGGGTTCTAATTAAGGAAATCTCTCGAACACAATGACAAAGGTGATTTTCTTTTGTCGTCGGGCTACATTAGTCTTCTAATGAGTTTCAAATAATCAAAGCAATCATAATAAAATTACTGTTTGGGTTCTGAACTCTATGATGTCATAATGGTACACATAATACATTTATGCCATTGGATAAAGAAACTATGTAATCGACAAACAGCCAGATGTTCAAATAGAATTAATACAAAATAAGTATTTAGCAAAGCAGTTAATATTCATATCTGAAAAATATTCTGACAAAATATGTTAGCGTGTCCGAGTCTTGACAAGCAACTATTCATTTGAACAAATAAACACAGGAGACTATTCAAATTAATAAGTTCTGTATTTTAGATGCTTTTGAAATATACTGGAAATGTATGCTGAGATGCCTTGGATAATATGATACCAATTTATCTATACTATAACAACTTGGGATACAAGACTTCAGTATACTTTGGCGTATAGGGGAAGAGAACTTAGAAACACTTGTGCTAAGAGCAATGTGGCGAAATGATAAGATATTTTCATTAGGATTGTTTGACAGGCTGTGAAAAATATTTGTACAAGTGAGACAAATTTGCGATGCTTGCTAAACCTGAAACCTTAGTTATTTTTGTATTTGCTTAAAAATGTTATTAGAAATGTGTCATCTCAAAAGTCTTATACTATTGGAATGGATTTTTTTTAAGGTTTGTACAGAAGGGAGTTAAGACAAATTTTCATTTAAAAGCTAAATGACATAAACAGGTTAGTTACTATATAAAATTTATATATTTGCATTATTCAAGATTTAAGAAAATAATTTGTAGCAATCTAAAACGTTTATGTCAGTGGGGGCAACCTTTCTCAGTGGAGAGCCAACTTAAACATTGTTGATGTAGCTGTGGGATAGCAAATCTTTCTTTTAAGTTTCTGTACAATACATAATTCCATTTCTTGTAATTGTATTTTGTAGAGAAAAAAACAGTAATTTTCTGTACAAAAAATACCTGTATAAAAAAGTCTGGAAAAGAATTGAAGGAATAATAATTATTCAACAATTCTATATTTTATATAATATATTTTTCTGCTCTAAGCTATTCCATTACTATGGTGTAGTCAATTTGGTTCACAAATAGTTGTTCATTTAATCGTTAGTAAGATTCATAATCTGTTTTTGAAAAATAATTATCAAGAATAATATAGGTATTCTTGAAGGACACAAATTTTAAAATACGTGTATATTGTAAAGGAACATTACAATATACATGTCGAAAAATTATCAGCAATTAGTTAGCCAACAAGCTGTAGGTTGCCCATGATTAAAGACATAACAATGAATTTTTTAAAACTAGGGATATTTAAGATATTTAAAAAAAAACAACAGTTTAAAAAACATGCAGTCAAAACACAGTTCACATTATAAATAATATTTGTTTCTTTCCTCTACTCCAGAAATATGAAACACTTTTTTCCAGGAAGAACTTGTCACTTTTATTGAAATATACACATACTATCATAAGCCACTTCAGAGAAAAACATTTTTCACAACAATCGAACAATTTTACAACAAAAAGATAGATTACAATTACAATTCTGTTAAAATTTTGTCCTGTTTTTTTTAATAATTCTTAGAACTGAATCTGGTGAAATTAGTAAGTATTGTTTTGTTCAACTATTAAACTTCCATACACCTGGATGTGTTATCTAAAAGAACTCAATATAATGACGTAACTCACCATGATTAAGGCGGAATTTCCTGTACTTGTCCACCAGCTCAGAACTCACCAGCGCCTCAACTTCAACCTGCGCCATGACTCCATGTTGAGAACATTTTGAATCTGGACATGAGATGTCATAGGCACCATTCATTATCTCATACTCGGTATATGCTTGCATACACTGAAAAGAAGAAAAAAGAAATATTGGTTGATTTTGTTTATAATTATTTGATCATTGATAGGATCATCAATCAAGAGAGTAAGTAAGATAAGGCGATAAGAATAGCCAGCATCAGGCAATAGAATAATGTATCCATGACTGCTAATATAAAAGGACATTTTAAGATTAAAATAAACCACTTTTAAAGTAAAAAGTACTCATAATACAATTAAAAAATATTTCTCTTTTGCTAAAAAAAAGTACTCAGTCGTGGCGATGATTCAATACTCATATTTAAATTTATCAATCAAAGGTTTCTTTATTACCAGTAAACATGAAACCATTTACTTGTAATATATTCTTCAGGATATCTGAGTCATGTGGTGCTAATGACCCTTATTGTTTTTTACTCACAATGATTTCATTGTTAACAAAATAAAAAGAAAAATGATTTAAAAAGAAGATAAGTAAATTTTCTAAATTAAATGTTGAGTTACACTTTAATTCGAGGCAATTATAAAACAAAACGAGAAATATATTTAAAAAAATATAACATTTAACAGAAAATTTCATAATACACCCCATTTATCATCGTCTTTTACATCATCTTAGCAGATTTGGCAGAATAAGAATAAAAACATGATTAATGTTGTGGAGGTGTCTGCATTTGAATGCTTGTAGTGTCAATGTAGGAAGGAAGGTGAAATAAAGGCATCAGAAATTAATGAATAGCTCAAGTGGAAAGAAAGATGGAGAAAGGAGTGTTAAAATGGTTTGGGCATGTGGGGATAATAAATGATAAAATAATGAGTAAACGAATATACAAATCAGAAGTGCATAATATATTAAGAGGTAGACCAAGAAAAACCTGTCTGGATCAAGTGAATCCGATTTTGAAATAATACGAGTATAAATTGAACCGTACGAATAGTAGGAGTTTGTGAATAACAAAGTGTATGAATATAGAGAAATCTAAAGTAACGTGTTTAATTGGATAAGTTTGGCGATCTGTCCTCTCCCTACCCCAACTTGTAAATGGCGTGATGGTGTGCATGTATTACGGTCTATAATGACGGGTTGGCAGACGGTCACCACTATAACTCTGTTCAAATGAGAATTTCCCTGATTTAACTCGCAGGGAGAGCTGACCTTTCGCGGAGCGCCCCAACACGTAAATAAACGCGCTGCGGTTAAGAAAATATTGACATTTCGCTGTCATAATCCGACATGCGTCATCTCGTAAACATAGGATATTTGCATAAAATGTATTTTAAGTTCCAATAATCCAAAAATCTAAAAAATTAACACGTATATCTAACATATGTTATAATATATAATATACACTGAATGTCGTCAGCAAAATAAGTGTATTAAATTATAATTCCATGCAACAAGGCACGAACAGATTCGGACATCATATTTTTAGGCGTCAAAATTGAACTCCCGCATCACAGAAACATGTAAAATAATAATAAAAGGGCAGTTTGCATAGCGTCGTTTAGAGAGCAGACTATTCATGGGCGCTCTAACTCGGAATTCGAGCCCATTATTATTGACAGATAAAAAATATTACAAAATAAATATATATAAGTTAAGTGTAAATACATTAATGTGGTGGCTGTGGGCATTAGATTAATTACTTTCTCGCATCTGCACATGTTTAGAAACTTATGTTTGGTAAGAAATGCGCCAAAAACTTGCCAAGGGAAGACGAACTAGATCTTCCGATATGTGATAGTAACACGTTCGGCTTTAGGTGTAGTGTAGATAAAATATATTGTGAGATAGGCAAAATATCGGAGAAGATACTGCCAAGTTCACGAGGATAGGATGAACATAGAAAACCTCGTGGCAACCGTGCTCTCGGAGCATCTTGAACAAATTCGCTGAGGGTTACGGCTATCGAGGGCTATACGGTCGTGCCGCCACTGCGGGTCCCGACTCTGGCCATTATGTAAATGTTTTTTTTTGTGACTTATCCTATTGTGTTGCATCATATTCAGAAGTGCGCAGCCAGCAAAATTAGGTTTTTTGATTTTCATAAATAGTCCAACACGGGAGGTTAACCACGAGAAGAAAAATTTTACAGCGAAAGGGGTAAAAAAAAACAAAAGTCAAATGATGGTTGGTTCTTTGATGAACCTCTAACGTTGATTTTGAATAAAAATAATCTTCCCTAACACTGTACGACCGCGTTTGAAATCAGCATACCACCGACAAATGGTTGTTTTCGACGGAGCAGAGCCCGGATAACACTTTTCAAGCGATCGCTGAGTTTGAACGGTATTTTTCCCCATTAGCAATGTTTAATCAACACACGAAATTCAGTTTTTTTCATTGTTTTGAAAATAGCAAAAGTAGCATCACTAAAACCACTGTAACTCAATGACACAATGTCGGAATGTCATGAAAGTTTGACACGTAACTTCTAAAGGTTGGTACTAACTGAGAATGGTATGGATTTGTTATTAGAGGCGCCATCTGTTGGTTAGTACCGGGACTTATTGATCGATGTGTTACAAACGAAAAAAAACACTAAGATCAATTTAAAAATAATGTCAATTAGAAAATGTAGGCTAACAAATTTTCTGTGCTTTTTGACATCTGAGCCAAGACCCGTGATGCATGGATGGATGATGAACGACCTTCGTAGCCTAGTTAGTAAGATACCTGTCTTCCAACCCGAAGATTGCAAGTTCAATTCCCGTAAGTATCCCTTTTTTCAAGTTTCCTGCCTAATTTTTACTTCAGGACTGTATTACACATTTCTGGTTTGTTGGAAGAAATTTCCACATGACAATAAATCTGCCAGGTATATTATATACAACGAAAGTGCAATTAATAAAATACAATGCATTAGAAATATATTTCCTGTGTTTTGTATCATTTCGTAAAACGGTTAACTTAAGAACCTGCCATGAAAGAACTGGTTATTTTAAGAAAGACAGTTTTTTAAATATTTTTTTGATAAAATATGATACCATAATGTAGAGCTAACAGATTACCGCTACTCCTCTTCAAAATAGGGAAGAAATGGCAATTATTAAAATACCAATATTAAATACCCACTAAATTATGCATATACGACCTTTGCGAAGATCTACTTTTGACGAATAACCCAAAGCCAACAAATAAAAGAACGCTGATTACAAACGTATATCTCTCCGTTTGCAGTGTTAAGAAAATTTACAATTTCTGACGAAATAAATATAATACATATAATTATGCAGTATTCTTATTTGATAAATATAGTATTATTTAAAATGTTGATAGCGAGACTACATACTCGTACTGGCTTCTAGACTACATACTCGTACTGCCTTCTAGACTACATACTCGTACTGTCAATGAAAGTGATCAACTCGACATTGCTGTCTAGTTGGAGGTACGAGTATCAATTAATCTTGATCGTGTTGGGGTTTTTATGGATATTCATTATTAAAGAAGTTTGTTTACATATTGTTGAACCAAATATCACTAGCATCTTCATTGGTGATTCTTTCAAATCAATATATTTTTCTGTGTTTAGATGTTAATCAAAATTAGATATATGTATATATTATTTACTGCATATTTCACATGGAACTTCGTCGCATTATTTGTTAGTCAATAAATTATATTGTAGTTGAATTATAGTTAATTGGAGCAAAATCAACAGTTAAAGAAAAGGAGTTGCACATTATTCATAAAATACTTTCAGTGTCTCGAAAACATCTTCAAATCTTCGTTTCATTTCATTAAGCTGTAAAGCCAACGCGGCCCACAAAAATTGGCCTTGCGGACCGGATCTGGCCTGCGGGCCGTAATTTGATCGTGTCTGAAATAGAATATATTGTTTATTTTTGGGAACCCCATAAGAAATCCATACCACGTAATAGGGGTACGGTTTTCGTATTTAATTTTCCAAATTAGAAAACAAACTGAAGGTAAAACATTAGGAAGGACACGCATCTCAAACATATCCTTAAAAGTTTCGAGACAATATAGCCAGCCTTACGAAAAAACTTCTACAATAATAATAAATTACAACATTGGCCCCGCTACTCATGGACCCAAATTGCCATCGAGTTACACAAAAATACAACAAAATGAAGTCAAAGGTTTGAAATGTATAGCCACCCACTGCTATTTAATTTATTCTTCGAATAAATTTATTCTAAGAAACTTTTCTCTGTTTCTCGTATAATAATCTATTAAATACTCAAATAAAAAGCTAGACGGAGTGTAATTAATAAGATTGGTATGTAAATAGCGAATTATGAGAAAATATACTCAGCGACATGTGTGTATTTAAAAAAAATACAAAAAAGAGATACGCAAGTTGCAATTCTTCAGTCACATGAGGTGTTCTTATTCATCGCGTGCGCAATGCTGAGCACCGTGCTCCTCTGCTATGTCTGGAACTTCGTGCACCCCCTGTATCCATCCTTCCGACCCTGAGCTGTGTTGAATGTAACGTTTAAAAAAGAGGATCCCCTTAACTTCTTTATTTGGTCTCTCCATCTACAAGATAGAGACTTCCCTCTTTCTCGTTTCCTTTCAACTGACCCCGTGATCACCAGATTCTCCAGCCTTTCGTTTTTCTTTCAGGCAACATGCCCAAAGTAAGTTAGGATTATTCTCCTGCATGGTGAAAGCATTTCGGAAGTCTCTAATTTTGGGATGATAGAAATATTGGTGCGTCTTGCGGTCTATGGGATACGGAGTATCCATCTCGAACGTACCTATCACGTTGCTTTCCTTCTTTCTCATCGTCCATGTTTCCACTCCATACAGTACTACAGAAAATACTAGACACTAGACAGATTTTGGTTCTGAATGTATACCGATTTATGCATATATTCGTCATACTTGGCATATCTAAGACGAGATGTTCAAGAAATAGTATGACAATTGATCATCCAGGAAAAAATAAATGGTAAAAATGCAAAGGAAGACGAAGAATATCTCGATTCAAGCACTTGCGTGAATGGTGTGGATGCAGTTCAAAGTCAACATAGCAAAGTTTGTCGAGATGGTGGTCAATAGGAAATGGCACTTCAATAAAAAGAAGAATCATCTTGTCTACCCTTAATCCATCAGGATCGGGGATCCAGCGCTGTCACGGTCTTGGACCCTCACAGACCAGCTAAAATCTATCCTGACAAAGTATCTTCACCTGTCAATCCACGTTCTTCTCGGTCGTTCGTTTTTTCTCTGGATGTCACCTTGAACATTCGTTTCGGGATACAGTTATCTAGCATTCTCAACACATGTTCCAGCCAAGTCAACTGCGATTTTTCAATATATAGAGTGTAACATATATAAAATAATGATAAAGCAAAGTAGAATAAACATGCACACCATGTCCCTTTTGGAAGAGGCAGAGAGGTAAGATCCACAAATCTCTCTATTCACGTATTGAGGTATTACGTCTGATTGATGCTTTTTTATGTATAACATTGATGTGCTCTACAAGGCCACAACGCTTCTCAATCTATTTAAAAACCGTAAAATACGAGTATATAGACTACTTCAAACAATTACGAAGGCAAACATTGAACGGAAGCGAATGCACGCTACAAGAAGCGTACGTATATACCTGTCATTAACTGCAAACCTGCAATATATTTTTTTATTCTTCAATATCAATTTCTATTTTAATTTCCCGAACGGAAAAATAAAGTTCGTATGGTTTAAAACGGGGCTCGTTAAATTCCGTTAACACATGATAATAAAGCCAATAAATCACTTCTGAACTTTGTTCCGCATAGAGATAGAGTAAAATGTGCATCATTCTCTAGACTGGGCTCATAATGAGACTTAGTAATTATATTTTATAGACTGGATCATTTAACATTTTATGTTATATACTTCTATGGCCATGTTGAAAAAAAATAATGCATACCTAAAGCGAAAGTTTTTATATTTTATAAACTTCCAATTGCAAAACTCAAGAGCTGAGTTTGACTACGGTCTGTTGTTAGAACCTTGTTAGATAGAAGAAAAATGTTTGACCTCACAACATTATATAAGATTGTCAGCTCACATTTCAACAGTCCGGAACTAATTCGGTTTGCCTGGTTACACGTTCCTTGTAGTTCCACCAGGTAACGTTTGTATAACGTCTGCATAAACAAGACTACGTGACATGACTTGGACTACTTACACGAGTAAAGAAGTTGTTTTTGCAATTGGAGGAATTAAGTAAAATATATGGGTTTTTTATTGTGTTGTACTCGTCGTATACAAGTTTTGCTATTTTTCTGTATAATGTCATTTCTGTATAATGCTTATGTCAAAATTCTTTTTAAAATATTATTTTTTATCAAAAAGGTTATTTGATCATTCAAATAAATAAATAAAACCAACAAAAAAAATATTAAGAATAATAGCAATATTTCCAGTAGTTTTACCTTTTAATGTATAGATGATTGTTTACCCGTGACATAGCGGAATCAAATCAAGTTCTCTAAAATACTGTATTTATTGCTCATGACCTCTGAACACAGTGGTTTGTGAAGCATCGCGACATTTAATTAAATATGGCTTGAATGAACCGGAAAAAAACGTTTTTCGTTCATGGTCGTTATACAGAAGATTAATATTTTTGTCATTTTTTATTTAAAATTATTTTATTGTAGACATTGAAAAATCATGGCTGGGTGGTGTGATCGAGGACTGGTGCACTCTGGGTATAAATATTTAGAGGATGGATACTGCTATTCAACAGTGGCACACAATCCTGCAGGTAGCCAAGACCTAACCTGGGTTGTAGTGCTAATGATGATTAAAATAAATATATATATATATATATATATATATATATATATATATATATATATATATATATATATATATATATATATATATATATATATATATATATATATATATATATATATATATATATATATATATATATATATATATATATATATATATATATATATATATTTAGGGGCTCAAAGTTTGGTAGGGTCGCGGTGGTGCATGTTTTGCCGGAAAATGTGTGCCTATAAAATACCGCGTAACGCCATAGTTGCATTCCATCAGCAACACTACCAATAGTCCTACTCCTAGCGTCCACGAGTGGCCTCTTAAGCCCCGCGAGCCCTGGGCAATGTGGTCACTGGCATATTACCATCAGTGCCATAGCAGATAGGAGAGGATGAATGTGCGAGTGTCCGGCGCCATAAAACCGGACCCCCCCGGCTAAGGGAGGGTGACCCCTACAGAAACACCTATCAGGGAAGGCAACGGGAAACCACCCTGATTATCATTCCCAGGATATCACTATGGAGAGAAGGCAGACGTCTTGGCTGCGAAATATAAGAGACTGGACCGGAATGAGACGTGTGGAAGAGCTGTTCCGGATCGCGCAAGACAGAGAAGCCTTCGCCAGAGTGATTGCCAACGTCGGGGGGACCTGACAGGGCACATCAAGAAGAAGATATATATATATATATATATATATATATATATATATATATATATATATATATATATATATATATATATATATATATATATATATATATATATATATATATATATATACACATATATATATCATCATCATCATCATTGTCAACCAGGGTCGATCCACTGCTGGATGAAGGTCTCCCCAAGTTGACTCCAAACAGTTCGGTCCTTTGCTCGCCGATGCCACGTGATGCTGCCATGCTTCCTGATTTCGTCCATCCAGCGTACCTTCGGTTTTCTTCTAGGCCTCTTTATGCCTCTTGGATACCATTGGATTATTTCGGATGTCCATCGGGAGTCTGACATTCTGGCTACATGCCTGGCCCATTGCTACTTCATTCTTTTGCACACCTTTATAACTACAGCTTTTACCCCTTTCAATATTTTTCCACGTCCACGTTTGACTCCCATGTTCTGTTCGGTTCGAGTATATATTATATGTATTAGTGCCCCATTGTCGTTAGTTTATGAATATGTCAAAATATATATATATATATATATATATATATATATATATATATATATATATATATATATATATATATATATATATATATATATATATATATATATATAATTTTTAATAAACGATATAAACATTAAATTAACATAAAAAATATATGAAAATCATTAGTATCAAGAAACCCTGCACTACGAGTATGTCCAAATTTTTTAATTAACAGAGAACCAATACAACGTGTCAACCAATATAAATATCAAGAAAACTGATAGCTAAAAGCGCGTCCATAAATATGAAATCTCATTATACTAACTGAGACCTGATACTGGAGTTGAAAGTTTGGATGGTTGACTATTATCAACTTTCTTAGAGAAGAAAATGCGAAGTTTTGATATTTTGAGAGGACCCTACTGTGTTATTGGTTCTCCGTGCAGAATATACAACGTAACACAACTGATCCTACAAGGAAATTTGTTCCAGGTAGATGCCAACAAAATAAAAAATTCTATGATGGTGGTCGAAAAAGCGGTTTTTTTTTACAAGTCTACATACTAAAAGATACACGATGGCCCTCGTTTAGTTAGGGCTCAAGTATTTTTAGTTTTCGGGAAAATAAAGATGACTACTGAAAAAAATGTTTTAAAAACTTTTATCCATATTTGAAATTCTTAAAAGCAGGTTATAATACTTTTACAAATTCTATAAGTACCGTTAGGCCACTCATTTGTTTTTTTCACAAATTAAAATAAACTCGGAATAGAACGACGATGGGCGTCTTGAACACAACAAAAGTTTATATGAACGCCAATAGGCATTTTCAACACTGAACATGTTCGTAAGTTTACTTGAATAAACTGATACAGTTCAATTTATAAAAAAAAGATTTGAAATGTGTAGAAATAAATAAATTTCAACAATTTAAAAGCACCGTCCTAGAATTATTTATCTTACCTTGGAATGAATTGGTTACAGTGTGTAAACTGTCTCAAGTTGATTTGGTTTATTCGTCACGGAGTCTGAATAACAAAATAAATTTCCTTATTTTTACCAACGATAATGGAATAAATCTCATTGTTTTATCTTTGTCGATGGTCAAGTTATCTACACGACGAGACTGGCTAACAGTATTGACATTGGCGCTTGAAATAAAATTCTAAGAAATAAAAAAAAAACAACGAATTGCATTATTAAAATTATTATAAAGTACAGTTTGAAATATAATTTGCTAAATATTTCGAAGACCAATTTTCTCATGTGGAAGCGACTATTTAAAAAAATTATACTTTGTGGTTATCTTAGTATTTAATTAAGAAGAGCGTATTTCCAGCCCACGATTCACAAAATGCCAAACCAAATCCTTCCGAGTCTTCCCACCTGAGAAGACGCTCCATCAACTTCACCACAAGAAACTCCGTTCAATCCGTAATTTGTTTTTTTTATTAAATTTAAGGAAAACATCATCCACATAAATCAACCAGTTAGGTACCTATCCCACAAGGTGTCGACAGGCCGCGAGAATGGGAACTCGAACGTATTCATCATACCAGAAAAGCGTGAATTAAGTAAATTCCGGCGTTTAATTATCATCAATAATTTTGTTTGATAGCTATGAAACGATCGTTTGATTATAATTTATGAAATTTTAGATACACTAGTTAAATATAAAACTCCACTGCCTGGACACTAAAAATGTGGAAAGGTAGAGATATTACAGCGTTGACTAATATTAAATACAAACCATCATTCCGTGTCCCTTGCTCGGTAGGAAGAAATAACAGATCTCGATAACTTTTCTATCCATGCACACAATTTTCCCCTCCTCCACATTCATACATCTCATCACGCTCAATTATGTATTATTTATACTTTTCGTTTAAACTTTTTTTTAAATCTGGTCCATTTGATCCAGCCAATGTTTCCTCGGTTTATCTATTTTACACACACACACACCTTGCACTCCTGACTTGTATACTCGCTTAGTATTTTTTTTCGTAATTCATTCTCTCTACATGTCCAAACCATCGACTAATATTAGTCTCGTAAATAGCTTAGATTTCTCCATATGCCGTCAGGCATAAAAAACTCGGACAATTAAACAGCAAATCGAAGGAGAATTGATGCTTTTGAGATGTGGCGACGAATGCTAAGGATGCTAAGGCAACGAATGCTAAGGACCCCGTGGGTTTTAAGGTGTACAAATACTTATATTTTGGAGGAAACACCTAAAAAAGAACAGGCTATCGGACATCTGTTTGAAGTGTAATCATCAGTTCATTGGGAATTGAGGTCAGAGAGGGAATAAATATACTGGAGAGACTTGGTGGCGTCGATATAAGATGAGGAAAGATAATATAACAATTACGCAGGATTGATCAAATTAAGGCTGCAGAATGTTCTTTAGTGGTATCAACATTCCGCTTTGCCAAGTTTAGGAATGGCTCGATAAAAAACGCACGCAGTCGTTCACGGAGGTTAAGATCCTAAGCGGTGAGGCAACGACTCGGAAGAAGAGATATATTAATTAAGCTTCTAAATAAAAAAATTCAATCTGCACTGATCAGATTTTGAGCGGACTAAAAATTTCATTCAAGTTATTTTCCCTTTATATATTAGTTTGAATCACGTCATCGACATTGCTCAAGAAACGTTACCACTATTTATCTTATTCTTTAGTACGAAATTCAGAGGTTGACTAAACACTCGAAGACGGAAATTAAAATTCGCAATTGCCCTCAAAAAGTTATGCACGAGTGTCTGAAAGTCTCATTAAAATTGTTTAAATAATATAATCTTTATAAGACTCGAATTAAAGTCAAGTATGCTATAAGCAAAAGCTAACAATCATAATTAAAAGGTTAAAATGATAAAATCTGATTATTTATTCGAGATGAGAAACAATGCTTGATAAATATTGATAATAGAATGTTACCTTCTGATTCCAACTTTCCAGATTAATTAACATAAAATTCATTGTTCAAATAAAATGTCCAAAGGTTTTCAATTTGTGTCGCTACAATCGCCAAGCAAACATGCTATTTTTGAAATGAAACAGTAGAAAGATACTTCCGACTAATACACCAAAGTAAGGTGTAATAGCCTAATTAATTAGACCAAGGTATAATTAAATCGAGTATATCAGGTTCGCTGCTACATCTCTCTCAACTCTCCTCTATGGAATGAAGGTGTTGACACTGAACCAGGAAGTTTCACATAGGATAGTGGATTTTGAGATGTGAATATACAGACTTATCGTTTAGATTCTCTGGACAGATCGTGTTACAAATATGGATGTACACGGCGTGATAAAAAAAGAACGAGAATTTTCATTTTTATCATAAAAATTAATTATTTATTAATATTATTATTTTCTCCTTCAAAGTAGCCCCCATAGAGTAAAATATACTTTTGCCAACGTTTTTTTTAATCTGCGAAATATTTGTGGAACGCACTTTTGGGATGGTCTTTAGCTCACCCAGTGATTTTGCCTTTATCTCCTCTATGGTTGCAAAACGTTGTCCTTTCAATGTCCTCTTCATCTTCGGAAAAAGGAAAAAGTCGCAGGGGGCCATATCTGGTGAATACGGTGTTGGTTTTAGTTCTTTTTTTATCACGTCTCGTATGTATTGACATATCACTACTTATAAATGTAAAAAATTACAAGTAGCAGTATCTCGGTCACATAATGAGATGCAAAAGATACATTATAACGCAACTGATCATCCAGGGAAAGTAAATGGTAAACAAGGTGTAGGCAGACGCCACATCTATTGGTTTAAGAATTTACAGGAGTGGTTTGGGTGCAGTTTTACTGAATTATTCCGAGCTACAGTGAACAGAATAAGGATTGCCATGATGGCAGCCAACCTCCGAAAGGAGGCGGCATTTCGAGAAGTATCAGATATTGCAGGAAGAAAATTCAAGAATAAAAGTCAGGAATATCGTTAAAAATAAATTAGGTGTATAGATATAGAATAGATAAAGAACGTGTACACAGACTACGAAATGGCGCAATGGAAAAATGTATAAAATACGTCACACCCAGCTCACACTAGTCACCTTACATCGACTTTCAATGTTTAATTCTCTAACGAAACTAAATATTGAAAACGATTTGAATAACTTATGCCACGTTACGGAATGGTCTATATAAACAATGTTAGGACTCCAACAAATCATTCGAAACTGAATATTTTATACAACAAAATGTTCTTCGCAGATGAGATTAACCCCAATAATTCGCATTCGAGGAATAGATGATAATGTTCCTTGCATATGAAATGTATTTCGGAAATCGGACAAACATCCGCTGTTCGACATGCACAAATATACACAACATGATGTACGTATTTTAATAGCTTTGTTTACATCGCTTGATTTATCTGCCGGCTCGGAATGTTGGAATGGCAGGACGTCGACAAATTTAACTTGGTTACATTAAACTGGAAAGTTAACAGTTGTTGAAAACTCGAAGTTTATGAAACGTGGCCTTAATTTCTCAAATTGTTGGATATACTCGTATATCCAAAAATATATCCCCAAACTGGTTTACTAACAAAAGAGCTAAAATTTGAATCAAAGTAGATGGTAATACGAGTACATACATGCTCATAAATATTATCATGCTATATCCGTTGCAACAAAGGAAGATATCTCCACATTTTTCTATTCAGATACAATTATTTTTCTTCTTCTACTTTCGTAACTCTGGTCATAAAAAATATTCCATTATTCTTAATGCTAACTTAACCGTCTTTCATAATCTAGTTCACTTGATCCAGCTACATTTAAGTATAAGTTAGTGTCGCTAAATTCGTTATGTATTTCACATCCAACTGCTAAAATATACGCTACTCGTCTAGTGGGATATGAAGTGCTACTCACACCTCACACCCTGAGCGACAATCTTTCAATAAAATTATACGCGATACAAGTCGACTCATGTGACAGATTACGTGCAATTTTATTGTCTTCTTCGTCGTTCAAGTCGTTTTCCGTTCGTTAAATATAACCCTTCCATTACGATATTTGTCACTTAGTTTTTGTATAGCGCGTTTAGTGAATTTTTCAGTTTCAAATTCTTATGTGAAAACTAGAAGAAAACAGAGCTAAAAATATGTGTTCGAAGATTTTCACGACCATTTTCCAATAGTATAAAATGTTTTTCGAAGTTGTTGCCGCGTTGAGTTGGCTAAAATGATGGCTGACATCTCGAAGGAGTTACAGCCTCCATCATCAGAGCGATATAAAAAATACGATATTCGAATGTTAAAATACAAACATACGCATTTGTTTACGAATCGTTATTTAATCAAAAATAAAATAAAATTGTAGAAAAAGACGGTTGGTCTACTCTGTCATTATATGGTAATATATAAACGAATTTATGCGGATAGAGGGAACTTGAGTGTGTAATGCGATCGCCGGAGACGTGTCAGAGGGCACATAGCACACAGCCGTATAATACGGTAGCACATAATAACAATACAGCGTGATCCGGTGACCTAAATAGATAAGTGTTCTGCATGCCGGCTACCGGGGAAAGAAAGCACTCACTCATACTCGTATCACTTGGGCTGCTACTCGTTGACACACGCTGTCACTACTAGGGTGGCTCTCATCTTCAATCTACAAAGTCCTAAAAATCAACGACATACAGCGGTGTTTCAAAACCAATGCCACTCGAAGAGCGCTCCCAGAAATTGTCTTAGGAAGCTACTAAGCGCCAGAATAACATTAAAATTCAGATGAAAAAAAATCTAAAATTCAAATTTGTTCGGGCCCCACCAGATTTCAAATTTCGAACACCTGGATGTTCTGAAAACATTTTAACCACTAGATCACGACGTTGATCAAATTGGATAATTCAGCTAGTGTTTTCAACCACGTGCATCTAATAAAAAAATCTTAACTCGTCAATATTCAATTGAATAATTTTTCACTTCACCCATACATAATTTTTAGGACTTTCTTCTAATTAGAAGAAAGTCCTAAAAAATATGTATGGGTTAAGTGTCTTGCATAGTTATATTGGCTATTTATTTCCCTTAAAGATACACGTAAATAAGGTACACAACGGTTTGCAAGTACATTGCAAGAGACTATGACCAACTACAATCCAAAAACTTACAAATACATTTTAGCATGACATACGTGTATTACAAATATGCTCACAAAATAAGTATTTTTTATTAGTTAGTTTTTTAGCAAAATTTCTTTTGGATTTGGAGATCTGGGAAAAAAGGAATCTTAAGATGAATAGTAAGAAAGGTACTCTCAAAGCATCGTGAGAACACAGGGTCTTATTCGAACTTTAGTATTGCTTCATTATTCAAAGATCCTTGGAAAACTGATAATCACGATATGTATACTCCTAAGGAATGAAATACAACGCGTGGTCACCATCAAGTTGACCTAACTAAGGAATAATAATGACCCGAGAAAATGGCCATCACTGCTCGGCTTATATTAATAACTTTTATCCGCTTATTTATTTTGCGCGACTTGCTGTCACTTCTAATAAAAAAGGGAATTGATAAATGAAATGGAAAATAAATTTCGCAAATTATTACTTCCTCATTTTCTATCGGATCTATTAATATTTTATTAGCATATAGATGTGGAACTTAAGGTTTACCAGATAACATTACAAGACTTGTGCAGTATTAGAGCATTACTATAGTGATGTACATAAGACCTCTGTACCGAGTAATTATAGCAGTATGCAAGTTACGATTTTATAAAATAACAAAAGCAAATATTGGTTGTTCGGGAAGTACAATAGTTTCGCATTTTTTAATTAAATTCAAGCGCAAAATTACTTCCAATGCTCGTGGACAATGGTTTTCGATGTGTTCGGTATCGCTGCAATTTTTCGTGTCGTAGAAGGCTGGTTATTATCGATCAAACCCTTGATTTGGTAGTCACAGTGGTAATAGGCCTTCCAGAGCGCACATCATCTTCGAGTGTCGTATCACCATTACGAAATTCTATAAACCATATTTGACACACACGATCGCTTACTGCATCGTCGCCATACACTGCACGCATATATTTTTTTTGGTTTGTGTCGCATTTTTAATTTTGCGGTAGTAAAAACGCAATAATCACCGAAAAACAAACTAATTTTGTTCCGATTCGTCTTCAAAATGACTAAAAAAAACTACTCAAGCAATTTGAGAAAATCGAAAATATGAGCTACCTTTTCATAAAAATATATTATGTATTCATTCATTCAGCACATTAGGAATGAAATTAGCAACGTAGATTCTGTCCTAACGACATCTATCTAAGAAATACGAAACTACTTTTCGAGCAACACATTAGTTACTACAGAAAAATAATTCTGTAGTAAACAATTTTCAACTCTAGAATGGGTTTGCTTTTGTTGCAAAAGAAACATTCATTAAATTAAAAACTACTCAAAACGTTTTTTTACATAGTATTATTATTCTACGTTGATCATGTATCCAAATTATTAAAAACAATCGCTGATAAAATCCTAGTGAGATCTTAGTATTAAATGTAGTTTTATATTATGCACAAACTATAAAAAAATAACAGACTTGAGCATATCTCGAAATTACATGTGCATCTATCGATTTTCATTAAAGTAAATAGCAATTATTCAATTATAATAAACTCGATTCCTTATTTTTATCATTTTGTCTATTAATTTAGTTATAAAATAGTGTAAACGTTCTGTAGGATCTCTCTAGTTAGCAAAACCGTGTCGTTTTTACCATCACTAAAAATATCAACTAATGGCCTAAGAAATCAAGTATGCCGATATAAAAATAGTGTGAAAATTCCGTAGGACCTCTCCAGTTAACACAGGCTGTGTCGTTTTTACCATCTCCAAAAAATATCAACTAATGGCCTAAGAACTCAAGTGTGCAGGTATACTCGTATAGCCTATGTGCATGGTATTCTATGGAGTGGGTATAACTTGTCACTCGAAAGCGAAAGAGAGCAAAATAAGCCGGATAATTTAAGATTTGTCCCGTACGTAATTAAGTAAAATAGGTACCTATGTTAATATACCAATACAAAACTGCAACAAATACTGAGACTGAGTATCGAGCGCTTCATCATCATCACACTTCCATGACCGAATTGAGGTAAGCAGAGATAAAATATATCCACTTATTTTTAATCAAGCACACATTTTACACCTCGTCATGCAAACTCTTCCATTAAAAAGGCTTCTGACTTTGCCCTCTTTCAGAACTTGATTTATTTAATCGTGCCACGTATTTAAAGGTCTTCTCGAATTCCTCGTATCTTATATACTACTTATGTAGATTATTTTTGTAAATATTTCATCATTCATTCTTCTACGTGACCAAACCACCTTTGTATCTTTATTCGACACATAAACACCGCATCTTCTTTCAATACATTCGTAAGTCCTCATTTTTAATTCTATCATGTATTATATTGTATTTTTACACATACTAAACAAAGCTCAGTGCTTCTGATCTATAATACAGAGACATTCGGTGTAATTACGCCAACTGTAAAAAATAAGGGGTCTCAGATCTCAGTACGTCTTTTCGTATCATAGATGATGAGTGATGACATAAATCAAATAGTTACCAAATCAAATCGCACACAATAAGGAAATGCTGTCCGTTAACCGGTCTGTAGTATAAGCCTAACATATACGAGTACATCAATATAAGTTAAGTAAAACTTGTGATTGAATGCACATAAAAAAAACATTTTTATTTGAAAATATTACATTAAAAAATAGAATTACGCATTGCGAAAATTGTAATTATCGTACAAAAAAAGTAAAGAAAAGAAAATTATTTTGTAAACATCTCAAGGTGAAGAAAATATGTACGATATGCTAGCACACCATAAATTAAAACACATGCTTAAAATAAATTGGAGGTGACTTTGGGTGATAAAAACAGTTGACTCATCGCATTATGTATTACTAAAATATGTATTGATTATCTCTTTAAACGGGTTATCTTACATGTGGTATCTTTTATCAATATTATATCGTAACACTAAGGTACGAAAGATTCCGGCCTAAATAAGATTGTAACACCGCCTACACCCACGCATCGTCAACCAATGTTACAATTATATTTGTTACTTTTACCATGTATTACTTGACATGTCAACTAGAGCTGATAGAAGACGTGTTGTTTCGTTATACTCTGAAATGTTAAACATTGAATATTGCGCGGCAATCAAGTTTCTTTCAAAAGCTAACGATGTTTACGTAAAAGACAGCATCTAAACGTCTTTGAATTTCTACCGGGCTTTTTGCTTATTTTGAAAGAAACTTGATAACCACGCGATATTCAACATTTCAGAATATAACTAAAAAACACATCTTCTGTCGACTCTAGTTGACATGCTACTAAGGACAGAGGTATCAAATTTTGACTCTTACATTGTCTGACCATGTGATGGGCGTGGTATCTATGCATACACGCTCTAACGTGTTCAGGCCGGAAATTTTTGACCTAAGTGGTATCGCGATTGCGGAATTTAATCAATATTAAAATAGAAAAAGAAACAACTCGTCATACAGTTTGCAGGGTAAGTTTGACAAAGAAATATCAAGAGTGAAGATAAAATCTCATCTTTTGGTCCATCGCTGCCCTTAATCCTTTTTTTAGGATCGCTGTTACACAGGTCTATGTATATGATATGTTGACGATAGTATGATTGATGTTAGAATGTCCATTCGTTAAATTCAAAATCCTAAATTTACTATGAGGCACAAAAAAATCGACAGAGTCCTTTCTGAAGAGCATCTGAAATTGGATATAAATTAGAGAGGTTGAAGAGTTTTCCGGAATAACCCAGAGGCACGAAGTACTCGTATACAACGGTCGAAGTATCGTTTTATTATATAAAACTTTCGTGGCACAAATTATAACTTGGCGGGTTTATTGCTACATATGTGATAATGTATTCTAATCAAGCATAAATAGATTAAAGAGGCCTTAAGTGAAAACCAGACTAAAACTATTTGAAAAAAAAATATGGATACCAACGGGAAATGAACCCGCAACATTCAGATTGAAAGACAGGCGACTTGTCAACTAAGCTACTGAGTTAGACTTTGTATATATGCTTAGCGGCCTAAATCCACAAAATAGAGCACTGATCTCCTTTGAGATAAAACTCTTTGAATATGGCTCACTCGTCTACCTGATACGGCGTATAAAGAAGAAACTCATTCCCTGGAACATATCCCGTTCCTATAATTTGGTGTTTTGAACAATTCAAGTCTATTAAGAACAGGACAGCTTGACTGTTTGAACTTGTCGCGAGTATGTATTACTAAGCTACCTGCTACACATTATCACTAACTATATAATATAATAGATATATAGAGGTAATCATTGGAGTAAACAATGTATAACAATGACTTGGACTGTATTTTTTTAAATAAATGTTCTGTTTTTCTCAGAAAATGTGTTATTTTCCTTTTGTCGCGACCCACGAGTTGAGAAACGATGCTTTAAGGCATGGGTCGGCAACCTTTTGTTATAAGAAGGCCAAATATTTTACGTGGGGATACGTGCGGGCCGCATTTGGGCCATATGTCATTACAGTATACCTACAATATTTGTGTACAAATATTTTAGTTTTAAAAATAAAACACTAATTATATATTTTTACATTTATTTTAGTTAATAAAATCAATGAGATTTTTGTGGCTGCATTTGACTTACAAGTTTTTTTTATATTAGCTTGCATTTTTGAAGTACAGACGCGTAGTATTGCGTCTAAATGTGTATCTTGCGGGCCGCACCAAGACGCATCGCGGGCCGCATGCGGCCCGTGCGCCGCTGTTTGCCGACCGCTGCTTTAAGGTAAGTTTTCTAGGAATATTTTTTTAGCACGGCGCATTTTTTTGGTTTAAAAATTACAAGGTTAAAAACAATTTTTGATACTACAAAATATAAGATCGGCCTCGATGTGGATGAAACAGATAATTTAAAAAAATACACTTGGTAAAAAATGCAGGCTATTATTGGATGATGTCTTTATATTGTACGAATTGTATCCTTCAAGGGGTGTATTCAGATAAAGTGACTGAATCTTTAGTTAATAGCGAGAAAGGAATCGGAGACGTAATAAATGAAAGAATCAATAATATCGTCTTACATATAACTGTGAAATCATTTTTGTACTGATTTTTTTTTTAATCAAAATATGATACAAATACTATCTACGAGCTATCTCGTATATACAACCGTATGAATATCACTGATCCTTTCTCCTTATTACTTATTTATCTTGAAATATTAATTTGACATCGATAGGCTACATTTTGGGTTGAAAGAAAAGTTTTTAAATGGATCAGTTTATTTTTAATAATGTAAAAAAAAAGTTCGAGAGAAGGCACCAAATGCAAAGTGAAGAATAAACTGAAATATATTTGAATTAAATAATGTTATTGATTTAATCATTTGAATATTTACTTAGTAAACGCTGAGTGAATGACGTATGATATTAATTTAAATAAATACATAACCTTCAATATATAATAAGTAACAAAAAAACTTAGCAGCACTATTACGCAAATTACAATTTGTAATTCTGTTCACGAAGAATGGAATTCCTCTTTTGGGGATTGGAATATTCATACTCTGTTTGTTATTTGCGTTGAAATTCGCCAACTATTTGCTAAGAAGTTTGTCTGTAATTTGCTTTCTTAACAATATTTCAAGTGAATACAAATTTCTGTTGACGTAATTTAATCGCTTTTCTTAAATTTAGTAAACTTTACAGTGAGGTACTATCATGAGAATGAGAAAAATTAAATGTTTGAAGAATATTATATATGTGCTTGATCACATACGAGTATTTTATTCATTATTTCTATTTCTATAGATTATCACAAATATTATTTCGTGTTTTATGACGAATATTATTTCTATACTTAATCACAAATATTATTTCTGTACTTAATCATAAATGTTTGTACTGTATCACAGATATTAATTTAAAATTTTTAAGATTATGACTTACAATTAACACGTTTGGCAGCTACTTTTTTTACAATTACAAGATTTAAAAACAATGTGATACTACAAAATATAAGATCGGTCTCGATCGAATGAAATAGATAGATAAAAAATAATACACTTAGTAAAATGCATGCGATTTTTGGATGATGTCTAGCAGTCTTTAGTCAGCTAGAGTGGGTGCGAATATATCCTTCAATGGATGTATTCACATAAAATCAGATATCTTATTATAAAAGATAAAAGAAACACCAAGACTAGAGAGTAACTAAATATCTAGTTAATAACGAGAAAGGAATCGAAGACATAATAAATGAAAAATAAGTCTCAATAATATCATCTTTCATATAACTGTGAAATCATTTTTGCTCTGAAAAAAAAAAATCGAAATATAATACAAAGAAATATTTATTGATTCAAACGAGTAAATGAATACGACAGAGTCAACCTCTCGGATAAAATTTCGCAAAAAGCAAGAGCTGATTTAATTTCTAAAGACAAGAAGAATTGAATGGTTGAATTAAAATAGGCACTAAGTACCAAAAAAAAAAACAAAAAAACTAAGTATGCAGTTTCGTTATATATGACATAGAACGAAACTGCATACTTACTTTTTTTTGGTTTTTTTTGGTACTTAGTGCCTATTTTAATTCAACCATTCAATTTATTGGACTAAACTGCACTAAACATCACTTGTGAAACACGAGTCATTCAAGTCAACACTATGAATAAAAAAGTGGGTTAGTCATTTGAAAAACGGTTGTATTAAATTAAATTGAAATGTTTCAATCAAGCGCCAAATTGTAAAACCAGGGCAAAAATTAACGACTCGGACATAATGACAGAAAACATAACTAAATTGATGTACGAGTATGTTAAGGCTCTTGATTCGGAACTTTTATAGTTCGATTTAGTATAATCGATGTAGTCATTTTTAAGCTATTTTTGTTCGAAACAACCTACGGTTTATCAAGGATCAGAATGTATTATTGGTTTTCACTTCTATGAAAGCATTCGATTAAATACCATAAACCACTTAACGTTTTTGTCTACTTTATTTTCAAATAAGTTTGTATTGGTGATCCTACGTATATGACCAGCTCTAAGTTATTAATGTGTCCTAGTGGACTACCCTTAACAACTGCCCTTCGAGCCGCGGAGTGCAGGGATGGAGGGAGAAGAGTCGCAGAGGCTACAACAGGATCCACGATGCTCAGTCATGAGCTAGACGGCAGGACGACGATGAAGTCATTCACACCACCGAGTAAATCGCAAGCTATAACTATTTTTATGGTGAAAAACAGATATAATTAAAACAATTGTACGTCAATTTAAAATAATAATAAATACTATTTATATTACGCCGTTTAGAGAACAGCGAATCTCCTCAAGGACACTCTTTATGTATATATTATTTTTTTATAAGCATTAATGCTAATATTTATATTGTTAAAGATAAGACAAATAACTTACGCCCGCAATGTCTTGATTACACACAGATATATATTGAAAAAGGTTTTTTTTTAAACGTTTCAGTCACTAAACAGCCCGAAATCTGCATTATATTATATTACCACATTTTATGAGGTGCATGGTCGCGCGGTAATACACTGGACATCCGTGCAGAAGATTGCCGGTTCTAACTCCGTGCTGTGCTATTCACATTGAATAACACAGATTTTTTCCGTCTAGTATTCGGGGTTATAAGGATACCTATGACTTCGGTCATATCTATTCTTTCAACAAAAATGAAAAAAAATGCCAATATATTCCCTGTTCCACGACAGCGGTATGGTCAGTGAGTTTGCTAGTGTGCAACGACTCACTCCCTTAAAAAACAATCTCCACGGCACAACTTCGCATTCCAACTGAATTGACATTGGAATGGACACGGGATTCTCGACTACGAGGCCTAGTTAAACGACGATATTATCACAAAAGGAAAGTTCTCAATTCATATTAATTTATCATTTATGAAAAATAATACATTGTATTGAACTATATTACACTTTCGTTGTATACAGTACAACCTGGTGGGTTTTTTGGTGGAATTTCATTTGACAATCTCCTACAACCAACTAGACAAATATTTGTTCAAGAGGTCTTAAGTAAAAACAAACTAAAACACTTTTAAAACATTTGAAATCCAGCGGAATTGAACTATTTGAAAATGAAAATAAACCCATCTTAGAAAATGGTCTTACAAAAAAAAAAGTTATTTAAAAAAAAAATTCAATTTCAGTATTTATTATTACGATTTAAATTTATGAAAAATCTTAAAAATGCTCCCCTATAAAGTTGCGTGTAATGAGTTATTATAGTTTGCGCTTTGCACGACGATGTGATTATTTAAGTCACCTCAGTCTCCTAATATCGAATGATACTATATATTAGTATATCTCAAGATAAATAGCAAAAAATACATTTAAGAGAGATTTTATCAAAATGTCTGGGCTCATCTCATAAAATCCTTCCGACAGAGATACATCCCGGCAATATAGGGCGAGGACACCAGGTGTTTTTCAGCGCACACCCTTGCACATGTAGATTAAGAAGAAAAAAACAGAAAAATGAATACATGGCGGACAAAAAACCTCAGGACAAGAAACCTTAGGTTAAAAAAAAGAGAAAAGCTGATTCCAAATTGCGGAGTCCAAATTTAACAAAACTAAAATGTCAAATTCAAAAAGGTTTTTCACACATACAAACCACATTATAAAAGATGGAAATAAATTAGCTGTAATATAAAAATTAATGAGAAGATAACGCACAAACACGCACACACAACCCCCGATTCACCACCAGCGAGAAAAAGAGAGAAAAAAGCAAATAAGAGACCAAATCACAAAAAAATCACTAACTATTTAGAAAGTAACATTTCAGAGCATTGCTGAAGGTACACTGTTCACCCGCTCTTTCAAGGGCAGAAGCAACTCATTCCAGCATTTGCTGGCTGAGTATGAGAAGGATCCCTCCAATTATGTTAGATTATGGTTTGGGATGATTAAAAGAGTTTTTCTGCTTGTAGTTTCATAGCCGTGAAAATCTCTAGCCCAATTAAGTTTTTTCGAAGAGATACGATGGCAATTTTGTTCTGATAATTTTATGCATGAGTACGCCTAAGTGAAGAAACCGTCTCTGTTTCATGTCAATAATTTTAAAAGCTCTCAAAAAAGGGGAGATAGGTTCTCTGGAGGGTACGTTGAAACAATACCTACAACAGGAGGAAAACTCATATTACTTAAAGATTTTTTGATCGAGACTGGCTGCCAAAGTGGTTGATCCATTGATGTATCGTAAATTACTAGGTTAGTCAAAAAGTTTTGAAAGCGGAAATGAAAATACATTTTTTTGGGGGGGAAATCACTTTTATTGCTCAGTATAGTCTCCCATAAGATCAATACACTTGGTCCAACGATCTTCCAACTTTGTTGTCCCATCACGAAAGTGACTTTCTGGAAGGCCTGCAAAATACTCCTCTACGACGGCTATAACCTCTTCGTTTGATGAAAAATGCTTTCCACGAAGGAATTTTTTGAGGTGTGAGAACAGCCAGAAGTCAGAGGGAGCTAAATCTGGCGAATAGGGTGGATGCTGCAACAATTCGTACCCCAATTCACTGATTTTCGCGATGGTTTTTAGAGCTGTGTGAGCAGGTGCATTGTCTTGATGAAAAATGATTTTTTTCTTCTGCAAACCGGGTCTTTTTTCACAAATTTTTTCATCCAACTGGTCCAAAAGGTCACAATAATAATCAGAGTTGATTGTCTTACCAGTTTGGAGATAATCTATCAATAAAATTCCTTTTGCATCCCAAAAAACTGACGATAACACCTTCTTGGCCGATTTCTGGACACGAACTCGCTTCGGAGCCAAAGTGCCTGGTTCACACCACTCCTTAGCCTCTTGTTTCGATTCAGGATCATGGTGGTAGACCCAAGTCTCATCCATATTGATGAATCGACGCAGAAAATCCTTTTTATCCTTTCGAAATTGCTCCAAATGTTGCTCAAAAGTCGCATTCGAACGTGTTTTTGTTGCATTGTTAGCAAATGCGGAACCCATTGTGCACACAGTTTTTTGAAACCCAAAACTTCAGCCAAAATATGCCATGTTGTTCCATGTGAGATGCCTATGGTGTCAGCTATCACATCCACAGTCGATCGATGATCTTCCAAAACCATATCCTGTATTTTCGTTATGATTTCTGGTGTTGATGCACTTTTTGGACGTCCTGATCGTGGATCGTCTTCAACGCTTGTACGGCCACGCTTAAACTCCAAAACCCATCGGTGAACGGTTGGAAATGAAGGAGAAGACTCCTTTAATACTTTCACCATCTTTGCATGGATCTCAGTAGCCGATAAACCTTCCAAAACAAAGAATTTAATCACTGCACGATATTCGGATTTTTCCATTGTTAAAAAATACACTGACACGTCAACTTCAAATGGCTTGTAAACAAAGAATGAATTGACAGATCGAAATGAAAGTTTGAGTACGTTCTTATGAAAGATGAAATATTAAAATGGCGTAGAAATTTTGGTTTTTCTACTGCTCCATAGATGTCGCTTTCAAAACTTTTTGACTAACCTAGTATACTGAGCAATAAAAGTGATTTCCCCCCAAAAAAAATGTATTTTCATTTCCGCTTTCAAAACTTTTTGACTAACCTAGTATGTGCTTTTAGAATGTATTTAAATATGTACATACCATGTTATCAAAAAACCTATATTTATTTATTTCTTATTTAGTTAAAAAGTAAGAAACAAAAACCCCTTTAGGATAAACTTCTTAAGAACTCTTTTTTGCCGAATACTGTCAATTAATACAAATTAGCACAAAAATTTAATGTAAGATAACAAGGAGCAGAGGATACGAAAACAAGATGAATGAACAGTGAAGAGGACATTCAAGCACTGGAAGTAGCCGATATTATGCCAACAGGGTACTATTCAGCGAGGACTCACAAATCTAACCCCATACATGGAGGGGTCAAGTTAGGGACATAAAAAAAAAGTTACAAACGCATAAACATTAATAGACGCATAAACTCAACTCAGCATATATACAAGTTACTGGCAAAACTTAACGATTAAGAAACGTTCTGATAAAACAAACTATCGAGCTGTCATTAGATATAATCCATGGTTTTACGATAATACGGTGATTGATATAAATAAATAACAAGAAAAAAAATATTTACAACATAAGATAGATTACTAAATACCTAGCAATATTTTTTATGGCGTTAGTTACAGGCCATGGCCCATTTTCATTTATAGTGATATTTATAAAACTATAATTTCGTGATTCGACTCAAATTTTAAAATATAATCATCGTCACTATCACGCTATGTGGGTAGGCAGAGAGAACATACCTTTACTTCATTCAATCGGAGTTCACATCTTCCGCTTCTACCACGTCCAAACTCCTATTATAAAGGCATTCACTATTCACTGTTTCTGAATTTGATTAATTTAGTCGCAAAAATCATTTATTATTTTTACGTAGTCGAATCAATGCTTCATTATTATCTTAAACACTACTCTTCTATTTTTGAATTTGCAATTTTTCCCAATGTTCTCATTCCTTATTACGTCATACGTTGTTTTTCCACATGTTCTACGCAATCTTCTCATTTCTACCGCATTTATTTACTTTTACAAATATAAACATATTTGTATGCTGTACGGATATTGTACATTGATTCTAAAGAATTTTCAAAGTTATTGCCGCCTTTGGATGGTTTAGAAGGTAGTATAACCGTTTCAAAGGCGTTGTAATCTTCATCCTGAATGTAATGTTAATACAACATTACCAAATACATTTTAACATCGCTTTGATGGTAAACGCTGCAGTGCAATCGAAATGTTAATCATATTCTAAAAACAAGATGATAAAATTCCAAAATATTATATTTAAAAAAAAAGAAGCCATAACACTAAGGTTGAAAGACTTTAATTAAGAAATAACAAAGGGAGTTATAAAATATTATTTTGGGTAAATAAAAATCATACTATATGCCAGAAGGAGGTGACCAAATAATAATTCCCTTTCCCCCAGTACAGGGGGTCGTCAACCTTTTTGGGCAGTGTGCCAAAATCGGCACTGGTTCGCGTGCCACACGTGTATGTTATAAAACATCAATACGTATATAAAAAAAATAATGCATGAAATTGAGATAACTTTTTCTTTGCTCCAAAGTTCAGTGCCAATTTCGAAGGCTAAATCCATTCACTTTGAATATTCAGGGCGAACTATGAACCCCAGCTGGATATTCGCTTGACTTCAAGTGGTCTAAAGATTGGACTGGTAATAAATAGCCATAAAAACTCCTTTTGGATTTCAGCCTACGGTGCGACCCCTAACAGCCGAACATGAGGTGGCGGTAATCGAACTCCTGGGCAGACTTTTTGAGCTCCGTAAATACTCTGCGTAGAATAGCAGAGGGAGCGATATCAAAGAGCACCCTGATCTTAGGTATATGCGTGGGCTCTAATAATCCTGCATCTCTCATTCAACGTCTTGTCGTATTAATAATATGGACAGATTTATCACACAGGACATACATATTCTGTGACCGAGTTGCAGAAAGGTACGAGTATAGCTGCCACCCTCTGAGTATAAGGGATTGCCCCCCCCCCCCCCCCCCCCAAGTTGCATATGACAATGATAATGAAAAAAATATGCACAAATCAAATTTTTATTCAACAAGTATGTCTTATTGTTAATTTTTTTCACGATTTATAAAAAACCAGCTCGCGGGTCGCATACAACACCCTGGCAGGCCACATGCAGCCTGCGGGCCTCGGGTTGGTCATGGTTGACCTAGTGTAATGCACAATCAACTAGTGTAAATGTTACGGAGGGTTGCTTAATGTTCAGTTAAATTATATTTGACATTTAAGTAAAACACATATAAATACACATATGTGTACATTTTTAATGGCGTATTGTATTATTATAATAGTGACAATTTGTTAAAAAATTAAAAGGAATTATGAATCGAACACAAATGCAATACAAACCAAAGGAAAATATAATACAAACGACTAGAAATCGAGTCCCAGTATATTTTCATTTAACGTACAGCCTTTTTTATATATCTCTGGCAGGTTGGTAAAAAATAACAATTTTCAACAAGTTTTCTAGATTATATTGTAAACAATTACAATACAATATTATATTTATTATTCATTAAGAAAGTATCAATGTTATTAAACTGGAAATAACAAAAGCTTAAAATAACATTACTTGATGGTCGTAGTCCAGACGTTAGCACTTTTGCCTAGTACCCAGGCGTCTCGGGTTCGATTTCCGGCCTGGTTTTATATGGACACATTTTTTATCTCAATTGTTGTCTTGGCACTTAGTAACTGCCAATAACCAATTCTTGGTAACTTATGTTGGGAAATAGCGCTACATAAATTCCTGTTTGTTTGCAAGTTGTTATATTGTTACGAAACTAGACTGATAGTAATATTTTTCTTGTTGTTTCTACTTAAATTTAAAACAAATATGATTTAATATATGTAGATAAAGTAAGATAGGGACTAATAAAAATACAGTTTTACAATTGTTACGTCCAAAAACTTAAAGAAGAAAGCGGTTTTTAACAATCTAACGAACTTGAAACTAAACATACAGAACTAAAAAAATTACCATCTAAATATTAGGTGTTAACATAAGTTGTGTCCGTTTCTTTCCAATTAAAAAATGAGCACCAAAAGTAAAACAAAATGGTAAATGTTATACCTCAATTGAACACAAACAGAAGGAGGTGTCGAAAATGCTCACTTTCGTCTACTTGACATTCCATTTTGAAGGCTTGTAATCAAATAAAATAATATATAGTATGTAACGTAAAAGCAAATACAATATCTTGTAGAGCAGAAAATTTTCTTTCGAATGACGTACATTAACCATTTTGTTTTACTTTCGGTGCTCATTTTTAAATTGAAAAAAAAAACGGACAAAACTTATGTTAACACCCAATATCATATAATATAGTACAATGTCAGTATCTATATTTTTGAATTTCCAGGTACGTACTCCTTTTGATTGTTTTGTTATATTATATATTTCCAGCATTCAGACCACTGAATATTACAGCGTCGCACCATAAGGAAGGGAATTTTGATATCAACAGCGAGACTGGATCGGGAAATTCAGAATTGAGATTCCGTTCAGAGAAGTCTATTGGAATTCTTAGAAATATGCAAATACCACCTTTTATCGAGCTAAATACTAAATATAATATGATTAAATAAAAGTTAGGAAATGGCGTAAATGGATCTTGATAAGTACTATGCCGAACTCTGTGCCTGAGTTGGTAAGACGTTTGACTTCCACCCGGGTGTCTCGGGTTTAATTCCCGATATTACCCAAAAAAAAATGTCCGATAAAAAAGATCGTTGGGTAACAATACTCACACGCGTTTAGTACATTTGCGAGTATTGTTGCATCTTCACATGCGGTAGTTTAGCCAACACGTGACATGACGAGTTCCGTGTCTAGTCCAGTGGTTCTTAACGCAAAGGCTTGATTACAGGGACCAAAGAAAATACTGTCTCCAGATCATACTCTTCAATATGTACGAATCACGGAGATACGGAAGATATCGATATCGGAATATTTATTCAACAAGGTATCTCAATTCCTTGTGCCAGTGGTAACGGTGTTAATAGCTCAGTTTGTGTATACCTTATTTTCTCAAATGTCACTTGGTGTGCAAGCAAAAGTTTTAACAGAATAACTAACATAAAACAAAAAGTTAATTGAGTGTATATCCATATTACCTTTTTGCCAATTTACCGGTTTTGCTCAACGAGCATTCTGGGCAAAGTTAGTTAAACAATATTATATTATTTTTTGTTTAATTTTATATATCATGGAGTTACAACACAAAGAATCGCCGGTCGAGAAGCTTTCAATAAATTTTGGCAAACGTTTTATTATTTTTAATAAGTCCTTAAAAATGTAATTTTATATCTAATATCATAAAAACATTAATGAGTTTTCCGAGTCAATTTGAGTAATGATTTACTTTGATTACATATTCCGAGTTTTTTTATATACTTATAGGAAAAAATATAAAATTCTTAGTAATAAATATTTAAATATTACATTTTTAATCAATCTATGAAGAACTAATGTCAGAAAATAATGTAAAAACAGGGAAATGTGCACATAAATAAAACCGGAAAGTATTCGACTTTGATTAAAAAAAATGTTTTGTAAATTATAATCGCATAATTTTTTTAGATAACTTATATAATAAACCCATAGTTTTACTTGACATCTGATATGAAAAAAAAAACATCTATTTTCTTAATTTGGCGTCCGAGAGAATTAACTAAGTTTGACTCATATAATAAAAAATATTGAATAGTTCTATAAAATATTATTTTCTCGCATATAAATCCTTTAAATAAAGCAGGACAGATAAAACATCACGAAGCGATTTCGCCCTGTCTCCCATAGGAGGGCTGATAGTTTCAAGTCTCACAAGAAAAGCGTATGTAACAGCTGTTAACAATTTATTTATTTATTATTACACATGACAAGAAATATACACAATTTGAGAAAAACAACAGGTAATTTGATTTGGACATACAATTTTAATGGATCTGGGTTTGTTGCCTTTCATTTGTCGTATCCCCAGGAAATTAGGTTTTAGCCTGTATCTCACTGAGGATATTTAGCATGAAAAAAATAAATCGATACTTCTTTCCGATTTTTGATTACACAAAAAAAAACCCCGTTGCACGCTCTCATCAACCTGACAGTGACACTCAACTACAACTGGAAACATCTTGCGAAATTCAACTCCTCACACATCATCACTCCAGAAAGACCAAAAATATTCATCCCACACTATACCGCACACAATCATAAGAATAAAAATTAAAATCAAAACAAAAATGAAAACAAAAAAAAAAAAAATACACAGAAACACAAATACAAAAACAACCAAAATTAAAACAACAAGAAGAAACCCACACTCATGAGCTCACATAAATCCCTTCCACTCGTCATTCATCCTGAAAGCCCAAGTACTCAAAATCCTGTCGCAATAACAACCACGCTCCGATCGACTGTCTAAATGGTTTTCCTACCTTTACCTTTATTGAAGTCGGCACGCCATTGTATGTAATGGGAGCCAAATAAGCATATTGCCTTTGGGCAAAAGATGTTTTAACTCTAGGGATGGTGAACATTTCATTACAATGTATCCATACTATTATACATACTCGTATGTTGCGACAGACACATAGGGGAGAGTCTGCCAGTCACTATCTTTGCAGTTTATATGTACTGCAACCTTGTTCACACACACACCGGTAAAATAAAATATTCCCAAAGTCACATCCCAGTGTAAATACATAGTGGGAGTTGAAAATAGCACTTTGAATGAAGAGTATTTCTAACTCTGATGATATTGTGTACCAACAAAACCAAAAATGAATCCGTACATAATAAGTATAAAGTAGCGTTAGTTGTGATGTCGATGAATTAGACAGAAAAATGTAAACAGACAACTATACATGTTCGAAGATTTTCGCAGATGTTTTCCACTAGTTGAAAATGTTTTGGCAAAAACATTACCAAATATAGTAAGTACGTGAAAAGCATCTACCTAGCCACCAGCACTCACAACCGCATGTTTACGTTGCGGTTGCGAGCACTGGAGGCTCAGCGTGCCAAATACTTATTCATGTTGTGGTCATGACTACGAGAATCAAGATGGATGCTTTTTGCGGGCTTTTTGACATCGCTCTGAGGGTGGAGACTGTAACGTCTTCGAAACGCCTGCCACATTTTAAGCCAACTCAACATTGCAACAACTTCAAAAATGTTTTTTAAACTATATGAACTAGATTCGGCAGAAGTATTGGAGATGGATTTATTTATTTTATTAAAACATTTTATTTGTAAGCAAAATATCGAGGAAAAAACAATAAAAATAGAAGGTTTACCATTAAATTTAAATAAACGTAATTTAAAACGTGTTTAATCCTTTCCTTTAGAGGGTAAATAAATACGATTAAAAATAAGCTTGTACAAAATAAATGAGAAAAAATAAAACCCTCCTTAAAACGACAGAAACGAAATCTCAAACACAAAAGTAATGTAACTGTCGTCAGTGTTTCCCGAATGACGAGAACATAATTTCATATTATGCAACTTATGAAATGAGAAACTGGAATCTATGCTGCGTTGACTTTTTCAGATGGCTTTTTAATACACGAATTCATACATCTGTTACATTGACAAATGACAAAAATAAATAAAATATGAAACAAAGCCAATGGCTAAAACTAAAACGTATAACATATACTCGAATCGAGTAATTTTAATATCTGCTAAGATAATAGTACACAACAGTATTTTAGCACAAACCGAGGTATGGGAGTGACTCGTGGACGTGGAAAAAGACTGAACGAAGTTGAATTAACTTATAAGAAGACATGGGGTAACAATGTATGACAGAATGACATGATAACGGATGAATATAAACATAATAGTGAAGAACTAAGTAGGGTAAAGAAGGGTACTTTGAGATGATTTGGGCATGTAGAACGAATGAATGAAGAAAGACTGACAAAAAAATATACAATGCAAATGTAGTGGAAGGCGTGGTACAAGAAGACCTACAAAAGTATGATGGATCGGGTGAATCCAATTTTGAAAGAAGGAAATGTAAAACGTCATAGAAATCGTGGAAGCGTATGATAAGGTGTATGTATATAGGGAATGCGAAATATGTATGATGCGATAGGGATATCATGCGCTTTGTCCTGTTTACCCTGACAGAGAAATGGCGTGATGATACGTATTTATATGTATTACCATATATGTGAAAAATTCCTTATGGTGATAAACATATTGCTTGAAATGTCATATTCCAGTTAATTGCTTTATTAGCAAAGGAATTTTTGCACACTTTATAGTGTAAGAGGAAACTATTGGCCCTACTTCATGTCATATTATTTTATTTAATACCCAACAACTAATAAAAAATGTAGTTAAGTTGCGAAGCGTTCTCTACGAGTTAACTCTTAAGCACACCTCATACCATACCATACCATACTTGGTCCTTTTTTATGTTTACTAGTGAAAATAATTTCTATACAAAAATATTCAATGATTTCGTACTTAACGGTATTTATTTATTTTATTTTACATTTGATACAAATTTGACCCAATTACATCTGAAAAATGCATAATACAAGAAAAAAAATTCAATAGACTAAAGTCTTAAAATAATAACTTGGGCCTAAATAGTTTATTAATGAGCTCAATCCTCAATGCATCCATCGAGATCTGGAAAATCGATATTGATATTGGAAAATTTGTTCAACAAGGTCGTTCCGTGTGCGCGTGATAATGCTCTTAACAGCTCAGTCCGTGAATACAGCACCGAAAACAATCTTAATTTACTATGGCATTAATAATTGTCAGGTATACTAAACAAAAAAATGTAGATCGTTTTTTTTCCTGTTAGTTTCTTCGTATATGTACAAATATGTGCGTAGATCTCTTCTTCTGCTAAAGGAGTAATAGTCAAGCATACACATTTTAAAATGCGGAATAGAGTCATAGGTAAAATTCATATTCCCTTGGATAAAAATGTCCAGGAAATCTTTTTTGCTGTCAAGTTTCTTCCTGCACTGAAACTAGTATCCGCGTTCAATACGAAATTGCCCCTATTCAATTTACCTCCGAACAAGAAATATGTTTTTTTTATATATTTTCGAACCACTGTTTGAAAAAGCATAAATTTTGTTTACTTATTTTGATGAGACGAAATAATGAGATTTAAAATTTGAAAGAAACGCCTTTTTAAACAATCGAGAGTGGCAATAAAGCGTGGGATTGTAGACTAATAAAAACAACTTCTAAGAACACACAAACCTTGAATCCATTTTAAGCTTCGATATTATAAAATAATACATACAAAGAAACTCAACCACACGAATTGTTCTAATTCAACCAACAAAAAGAGGTAATTAGATAAACAACGTTTCAATTATTTAAAGGACACATGAGCACGTAAAAAACCTCACTAGTGTTTATTAAATAAATAAACTTGTATAACATTACATACAAAAAGGAAAATAAAAAAACTAAGTTCATGAATTAAATCTTACTTCGAAACCTTAAGTTATTGACCTAATTTCCTAGTATCTTAGTCAAAATGAATTTTATGTGAGTTAATGTAATAACGCAACCTTAAAGAGTCATACATTCGTGCTTGTGGTCAAATGTATTCCGTAGAACACATAGTTGTTGTAAGTACTCGTATATTGTGGTGCATGGAATTCTCAAAAGGAAAATCGGGTACAGTTTAATTTAAAGAGTATAAATAATGGTTGGCGTGTATTCAGTCTGGGTTCTGGTATCCAAGTACCAGCGGTTTGCCCGCTGGCAGTATTTTTTTGATATCTGAATCATATTCCAATCGTCAGCATCTGTTTATTGCCCTTTGAATTAAAAAGTTTGTAAGAAAATCTATTACCTAGAAAAATACCCGGAGTAGAAATCAACTGAAGATCTATAAATGGAGATGGTATTTTTTGCAGTAAGCACGTAATCGTTATATTACTGGGGTCGATAGTGACGAGGACCTCCAATATCATTCAATTCAAACGTATGCACAAAGTATGTTATTGTATATTCTTATCATATCAAAATACAGTATACTAATAATAGTATAGTAATACAAAATACAGTATAGTAATACAAAATACAGTATAGTATGTCTTTGCAATTGGATGATTAAGGAAATATAAAAGTACATTTTTATGAATTTTTTTTTAATAAGGATCAGCTAACGTTTCAAAAAGCAGTTGAAAAAAATATTCCTCAGGCCGTCTGACATGATCCGTCGAACCCGTACATTTTTAAATGGACGAAATCGAAGAACGCTTACGTAGCAAAAAGTAAATTATGTTTGTACATCCATTGAATAAAATTTATTATAAGCCAGAAGTTTTAGAAGTCAGAAAAAATAGGGTAATCATCTGGGAATTAATAATCTATTAAATCTGGTAAATACGAGTATATCATCATACAAAGGCTAAGCTTCAAAATGCACAGGGTATTATATTTGATTAGCTCAACAGTTCGGACTTAGAGCCAGTATTTTTGATAGCTTAAATATCATTGATTTAATGCTCGCAACAATTGTATCATATTGGAACGTGTTGTAAATCAAATTTGGAAAATTGTATAGCTCTTTATGTACATCATGTCTAACGACCTGTAGTAAATAAATTATACACATTTTTATATTCAAATAATTATAAAAATGAACGTTTAAGAAATAGAAATGAGTATGTAAAAGCACCTGAGCAAACTTCTAAAATATTTACACATCAGTTTTGGCAATATTGAATAAACTTGTAAATGTGCCAAGATTGATTTTCATTTGCAAATATTATGCTTATTTGCTATAGCGGTCTCATTTTGTTTTGAAATAGAGATTACAAAAATAAGCTGAAAGATCACAACACCAACTTTAAACACACGAACATTCTCACGCCATGTTTTATAACATCGTTTATTATTTAATAACTAATGAATGACAATAATGTAAAACGATATGATTGTTTAAAATGTTTAATTTCAATAGTCGTATATCTGCACTCTAGGAAGCCTTCCCGGTACGAGCAGCCTATAGAAACATCTCGAATTGATATAAATATGAAGTAGCATCAGGCATGGACCCAAAATTGAACACATTGAGAGCTCATTGACGATCCAAAAAAGAAATACGGAATTCAACCTCTTCAGAAACAATAACAATTTTATTCCACGCAGTGTGTAAATGGTGCAATGCAACACGAACTATAATTTTACAAAAGCGACTAAAATATAACAAATATAGTATAACAAAGAAGCTATGTATGAGGTTGAACTGGATACTGACAGGACATGACAGATAACTATAATACGAGTAAAATGATTATTTATAAAGTACCGTTTAGAGAGCAAATTCTCGTCAAGGGTGCTTGCTCCATAGATGCTGCATAAGCAAAGATAAAGAGAAGAACGCAACTATGTTATGTATAACTGTGGCGCTCCACATCAGACCATGCGACATTTTGTCGGTGAAAGTCGATCCTTTGGTGGTATTACGAGCTTCAACGAGCAACGCCAGATACTATCAGATGGTTAACTGACCTTCGAAAGGGTAAAACGTCTCAGCATAAGAACAAAAGAATCCACTAAAATTGCGTTTTTATTAGTAGCAAGAGAGTGAAATGTGAAAACATATGTAAGATTATTTATTTATTTATGAAAAAGATAACGAATACGATAACACATTCACAACACATAACGGCGCATGAAATTACCAATGCATAGTATAACAAAACCGAACGAGAAAAAATATTCAAATACAATCAATGAAAACACAAAATTTATTCAATTTAAAAAACACAGACGAAATGAAAACGAGATAACCAGTCTGCCAGTCAAGACCTAAGATTAAGGAAATTCACTCAACATCTGCAATACAGTAATATTCACCAAACCAAACATGGAGTTACCCAATTTTGAAATGAATAAGAATATGAGATGATTTATTTAATGAAATTATTTTTATAAACAATCACAAAACAATATTTTCTATTTAAAATATGATAGTAATTTGTTGTCTGATACCATGTTATCGTACAATAGTTTTAATTTGTATGTATCAACCAAAGAACATTAATAGCTACCAAAATGTAATTAAATTTCTTTTTTCGCACTCGTGATTTTTTTGCTAGGCAGTTCAATTACAATGGATATAAATAAGTAATATTTTTTACAAGACTTGTTACTGAAGACTTCAGTTTTTCCCAAACAACTTTTTTGTATTCGTGTTTTAATCCTTCAATATACGAATATAGTGATTCAGGCATTGTGAAGAGCGTGGCTGGAAGCGGGCATTGTCTTCGACCCCATTAATCGAGCCTTCGGACTTAGATCGATTGATATAGACACGGAACATTCGTTTCACTATCGCACGTGTTAAAATATTCATCATTCAACTTAATTCAAGTTTTTAATGACTTATTTTCTAAAATTTAACAAAAGTTCTATACGCAAGGAGAGGGTTCATTGAAACTTTGTAATTCACTTTGATCGCTCAGACTCTATAAAATAAACTAATCCAATTCGATGACGAATCAAAAGTTCAAAAATCCAATTGGATAGCTAAGTCTGTAAAAAATAAACTAATTCAGTTCATCCCATGACGAATCAATTTTAATTCATTTATAAAAACATAAGCTTTACAAAATACGAAAACATTGGCATTGACTAAAAACAATTAAGTTCGTAACACAAGAAATTTTACATAAAAATGTTAAACTATAAAAAATAATCATTTGTCCCGTGAATTTTGAAAACGGCCAAGAATGCGTTAAATTTGAATTATTTAATTGCCCTTCGCATTTAATGTATTTTATATATCATCAAATTTAATGGCACGTATAAGTTATGTTGCAGTTAAAATTACACAATGTACACAAAAGGACGGCCTTTGTGGTCTAGTTGGTAGAACGTTTTTTTTAGCCCATGGGGTTTCGGTTCGATTCTCGTTTACACCTAAAAATAGTATTTTTGAGTTCGCCTTTTAACAGCTTCGTTGTTGATTGGAAGACATTGTCATATAGCAACGAGCCCACTAAGTTATATTGTATATAATGGAAGTATTAGACAATACAGTGTTCTTTAATAAATTACAAAAAAAATTTAAGAGTGCTAAATGCTGAAATAATGAGCACAGTTGTAGATTTAGCAAAGCTCGTCGTAGATATGTATTGAGGTTTTCGAAGTTGACTACGAATAAGCTCTGAAGATGAAAACTGCAACATTTACAAAACTTCGGCATCACAAGCCAAACCACGCGATAAAAACTCCTAAAAACCTTATTCAATTCACCGTAGCAGTATACTTGAATATATTTAAAAACTGCAATTTGTGATCCACCTAATTTTTTTAAAATATATAAATTAGTATGTAGTTAAAAAAGGAATGTAGCTATAGAATAATAATTTAGGGTTATTTTTAACAAAAGTGAGCATATTCAATTTATACAGCACCACGTTAAACTTTTAATGGTCATTTACAATGGGATCCAAGGCCGAGTGGTAGCAGCGAACATGATTTCTATGCGGAAGGTTGGCGGTTAAAGGCCCGAGCTTTGTTACTCCCCTCGAATAAGACGGGGTTTCACCTAATATTTGGGGGTATAGGATACTTGAGACACCAACCAATCGAGAATCTTTAGACCAAACAAATATCACGATAGCCATATTTTAATGCAAAAATCGTGTTTAAAATGCGAACTTGTGATGTCTAATGAAACATTGACATGGGAAGGTTGCATAAAGCTCAACACGTGACATTTCAAAGGTTGCTGAATCAGTGAAATAATATCACATCACACACTAATACTAAATGAAATACTTACAGCCTGTTTGACAAGAAGGTGTAGGGCGAAACCCGAAAAACTATTTGGGATAAGGCATTACAAAAAAATACACCCATACTACATGATATAAACCGTGATGCTTTATTATTAATAAGTTGTGCAGTCGCCTCCACTAGAGATAATTGCCCGGCATCTCCGAGGCATACTTTCTACTAATTTTATAGCATAATCTAGGGACAAAGACTTACATATAAGTCGAATCTGTCGAAATAACTGCTTGACGTTTCAGACATTTTTCCCTCGGAGCTAGAACTTCAAGAGTGCCCAAACATTTTCTATGGGATTTGCATCTAGTGACTGCGACGGCCAATTCATTACGTCAATGTCATTTTCCTGTTTCCACGCAGTTCAAAGACGACTCCGATGTTTTGGGTCATTGTCCTCTTGCAGTAGCCAATTTTCTTTATTTTCTTATAAACCATCTTTGGGCAGACGGTAATAAAGCTCTCTGATATGTTTTAACCATTTTGGCAGCGTTCAAATTATTTGTGAAGATGTGCAAAGTGCCAAATCCCTGCTTTGAGAAACAGCCCCAGACGTGGACTTTTATCGGGTGTTTAACGGTCCGCTGGATTAGTCTATTGGTGCAGGTATACGAGTACCAGGTATGATTAATGGAAGAACGTGTCCAAAAAAGCTTCATCCGAAAAAATTACGTTATCCCAATCGCGATTCAAATTTTCTTTCGCCCAAGTGAGTATTTTTTCGGCTTGTTTTTCGGACAGTAGTGGTTTCTTCGTATAGTGTCACTTCGTATAGTAAACATCTTCACATGACACAATTAGACCCTTTTCACGCAAAACCGCCTGTCCGCTACGCAATGATAGACAAGGATTCTTTTCAAACACCCGTAAAATCACTCTGTCCTCCTTTTTTGTCGTTTTCTGCGCAGTTCCACGATCTGGTAGGTAATCAACGTTTTTACGTCGGAATAGCGTTTCACCCACTTACAAATGTCTTCGACTTTCTCATGTATTTAGCAGTGGCTCCGTACGGCATTTTTTGGTCCTTTCGGATGTGTACACAGAAACACGGCTTCGTAACGTGATGCATACGCGGCACTCGTGGTGAAATATGTTCTTGTATAACCAAGGTTGAACGACAACTGAGTTTTTCTATACAAAGCATCTTGGGGGAAGGGTCTTGCTACCTGCTCGCGTTTGAATCTACCCTCTAACCAGGTTTCCAGGAAAAACTGTAGCCATACACGCTCTTGTCAAACAGACTGTACAAAAATCAGTAATCCGGAATACTTAAGCGCAATCCGCGATACATATCAGATATATGGAAAGTATCCAGAAGGATAAAGAACCGATATTGATCTTTCGACTAAGGCCCGGTTGCATCACCAATCACGGATCATTGCCGCAATGTTTTTGTAACTGTTAAAATTTTAAGTGCAAAATTATCTATTAATAATAACATAAAGTTAACGGAACCATGATGTCTGGCGAAATAACCCAGCCTGGAAGATTATTGTTCAACATATTTTAAATTATCTAGAACATCAATTCTCAAACGTTTTCACTAACGAACCTCTTGGCATCTGGCTAAATTGCTACGGACCTCTGCTTGAAATGAGCCAAAAAATGGGTAAAAAGCCGTCTTTGAAGATCGGTTATTGAAATGAATTACGTAAAATCCCCAACAATTCGTTTTCCTATGCTAGTGTTAAGCCAATGACATCACTGACATCTGCATATATTAAAAGGGTCTTTGATACAATTTCGATTCCCTAGTTTGGGAACAGCTGAGCTGAAAAACACTATTCGATTGGCCATGTATGATATGTACCTACATGAATAATCATTTGGCAAATAACGATGTAGTTTAATAAAAATAAAACTTGCGAGCATGTGATTTTTAATACCTTTGTTCCATAATATTTTAGAGTTAATTAATATAGGTATATTATATAATATATTAATTAGAAATAATGTATATTGAAGAAATATAACGATATGACAAAGACGACATCGAAAGACCTTGATATAAATGGATGATTGACTCTAAGGCTTCATTAGTTAACGTGACCTTACATTGGCAATGAAATGAAAACACCAGGAAATTGTGTATCATCTATATGTTACACTGCACTCCATCCCCTTGTTAATAAAATGTTCTATTACTTAATAGATTATAGAAATTTCGAACCTTTTAAAATAAAACCTGACCTAAGAAGTCTTCGTTCAAGAGTTTACACGATACGATTCATTATGGAATGTAATTATATAATGAACAAAACTGTATGGCGGCAAAAAATGTAACCATGCAAATACAGTTAAACTATCTCATTAGCTCCATTGGTTCAAAAAGAAAACCGTAATTTTGTGTTGTATCTTATCACACTTTCATTATATTGAGTACAACCTGAGAGGTTATTACCATTAGGCAATCCTTTTCAACAACTTTAGACTGGTTCAATTCCTTTAAGTGAAAATCTAACAGGACCCCTTTTTTAAATCTGGATACTATCGGGAATCGAACCAGTAAACCGGGAGTTGGAAGACAGTTGTCTAATCAAATAGGCCACGGAGATAATCGAATCATGTATGAACTAAACTGACAACTTAATACTTTTCCCAGTTTTTCCCTCGCTTCGTTTTTGGTATGTTATATTACATCGTGTACATTTTTCCACACAAGTTTAGATGAATTTCAAAATCAACTGAACGTTAACTTTAAATGTAAAAACATGTACTATATAAAAGTTGCATTTATATGATATGTTGTCCTATATAAGTATGCGGATGTCAATAGAGTTTTTTAGTAAGTTAGTAAGTAAATTAATTTTTTTTTACGTCAACGCGCATTGAAATTCCCCAAAGTTTTCGTTTCACAAATTAATTTAATAACATCGAAAGTATACTCGAGAGTCAACAAATTGGTGAAATAATATTTTTTTTCATTTATTTTTTGAGAAAAATGTATCCTATAAATATAAAGCGATAATAAGTGAAAGTCCGCATAACTTTGATTTTTTCTTGGCAAACATTGACAAATAATTTGGCACAAAAACTATACAAATTCACACTGGAAGTATGTCAGGGATATGGGTTCATCGCACTTGAATGACCATAACCTTATTGAAAGAATTATTGCTAAATCGCAACAGCCATAAATATTCTTCATAAATATTTGTATAAAACACAAGAAAGTTGTCAATATTCTATTCAGAAACCTACGTGTATTGAAAAACAACTTCTCACATACATCGTTCTCTTTACGATAGTCTTTTGTGTTACGAATGTCAAATCTTAGTATTTAAGACAAGCTTTCATTTGTTTGCACTTGTTTCATTAATGTCAAGTCTCTGTGTGATATATTAAATAAAATTTTGTTCATTTTTCAATTTCTTCAGGATTTCCAAAGAATTAAATAACATTTTTGAGGATAAGAAAATAATGTATCGATTAAGTAAACCATTAACAACATCCGAAACCTAGTTTTAAGACGATTGTCTTCCACCCGTGAGCATCGAGCTCGATTCGCACTGATATAATAATTTTAAAAAATCATTTGGATTTCGTTCGCCTGGTACTAATTTTTGCACGCGCTACACTTATGCACGTGCGATAATATTTCCAACACGTACAATGACGACGAAGTAATCAATCAGACTTATACTAACAAATATACATTTTTTTTAAGATTTTGTTTTTGTTGAAAAATGGATCTCATATATTGCTCAAACGTTATTTTAATTAAGTTCGATTTAGAGATTGTGGTTTTTTTTTAATTTAAAATTTCATCGAGCCAAGTCAATAAACTTGGAGATTTGAGTATAAATCATCTTAAATTTTATATTATATATTCGAATGGCGACTTTCGAATCAAATATATTGACAAGCACTGTCGAGAAACAATACTGTCTTCGGCACTTATAATCGAGCCTTTGGGTTTGAACGGCTCGAGTAGGCATGAAGCTCGTAGTTTGTCATCGTACTCGTAACATACTTGTTGATAATATAATAGTACCGCACGTCAAGATTCAACAGAGCATCAATCGTACACGTCTAGCGCACGCGAGTATTGTTGCCAGACGAACTTTTTAGCAGATTGAGGCCTTTTTGTATTCTTTTTTCGGATATCATTGGGTGTATAGGTTTTTTTGGGCACTACCGAGAAACGAGCCAGAAACCTCCGGCCCAGCTCAGCGTCATATGAACTAGGACACGGAGGTTGCCTCGACGTTTGAAAGTAGTTCGAATAAAGTGTTCTCCTTAGTAAAAAAAAAACCATTTGATGAATAAATAAAGAGATGGTGAACATTGACAGCGTTTTTTTATTTATATACAGATGATATGTAAGCCGATGTACAAAACGAAGCGGAATTAAAACGAGCAAAAAAATAAAGAATACTTACCAGATAAAAACGTGCCTGTTACACATTTAAAATCCGGTTCTTATTATTACTCGTACATGTAGGGCGTTGTGTAGAAAAAACGAGAACATTTGATTTCGATAGGTCAGAGAACAAAATGTATTATTATATCACACTTTAATACGTGTATTCCACAATCTGGTAGTGTTTTTTCCATATTGGCAATTTCTTCCCAACAGCCTGAGTCAAGTGTCGAACGTAAGTAAGGAAACCAAACTTAGACAATTTATTTGCTCATTATCGGCAACCAAATTCAAAATAGCCGGGTGAGAAAAAAAAAGATCGAATTTCTAAAGTACAAAACCGTATATATGCAATTCCATAAAGCGAATAACACAATTGCGATAGTTAACTGAACATGTGATAAAAATTAATGATAGTAAAAATTGTCAAACAATAATTAAATTATGTAAAACAAGTATAAAAGCTAAGGAGAAAATGTGCATTCTAATGTTTTGTAAATGAATCGCATCATCACGATTCAATACTGTATGACCCAATCCACTTCGCCCTATCTGGTGATTTAAGTCCTCATCTTCTTCCCGCCACCGCCACAATATGATATTTGCACCTGTCTTGTGATTGGAAATTAACATCTTATGGTAAAAATAATATTGCCCGCAATTCTAGAAAATTACATTGCGATTGTTTTTTTTTTAATAAGTTATCTTAACACAACAATCTAAAAAAATAAAAGGCGAAAATAACCCTTCCCTGGGTATGAAAGTATTGATTATAAAAACAATTAATGCGAGTAGATAAGTGGATTATAAGCCAAACATATTTGAAATATTTTTAAGATCTCCGACAATTTTATTAACTCAAGCTTCGTATTCAATAAAACGTAAAATGAAGGTAACTCGAAGTTGAAAGTATGTATTATTATAAACCTTTGAATTAAATATAAGTGACCGTCAAATATATATTATTGCTCGGAGGGCAAAAACATAAACCAATCGCTGCAATTTGTCTGCGTGAATATTGTCAACGGAGAAAGTGATTCCTCGGTCACGTCGCGATGACCTAAAAAGTCAACGAGTGCAAGAATCAGGGATGTGACAGGCGTTTCCTGCTAGTAAATGATAAAAATATCATATATTAAGTAATACAGTTGAAGAGTTGCCCTTGTATGTTCGAATACTTTAAATATAAAACTAATAGAAATAAGATTTATAACGACTAAAAGATTTTATAAGTAATTTGTAATCAAAACATCTTATCTTACTCAGGTACATGCTGACAATAGCAATGGACAATAAAATGGAATATGCAAGTTTCGTGGAGTACTTCATCACGACATGTCCCTTGTGGGAAATGCAGAGAAAACTGATTTCCAAACTTTTTTTATCCAAGCACACAACATTCGCCTCTTACATTGTATTATCACACTTTTGTTGTATACAGTACAACCTGGCAAGTGTATTGCTGTGGTAATTTCTTCCAACCAACCAGATATATGTTAAAGGCGTTTTGAGAGAAAACCAGGCTGAAATCCTTTTTTGATCAAATCTGAGTTCCAACGGGAATCGAACCCGCATCCCCCGGGTCGTGAGACAAAGATCTTACAACTAGGTCACAGAGGTTGTCAGTCACATTCATACATCTCGTCACGAATAATTTTCTATTATTCATACTTCTCACTTTACCTTCTTTCAAAATCTGATTATAAGCCATGCTATCCATGGCTCGATCAAATAGGTCAAATTTTATAATGGAGATTACTGTTAAGTAAATGGGGAAGTGAAATATTACTTAGTGGTTGGATCACAAATTGAGAATGTTGCCTCGTAACTGACCAAGAATTACGCTGTTTTATCGCAATTTAGGGGAGTCGAAGAATCCGACATCGATCTTACACCATCCAGTGGTGTTATTATGGTAGGGAGAACGCAGTCTTGGTTTAATGTAGAGTGCTGAGTGACGGACCGACATGATAAAACATTTTTTTTAAATTTGTGTTCTTGGAGGAATAATAGGGGTGCAATATAGATAGAAACAATACTGAATTACACACAATTAAAAATAATTGGATACCGACACCCCTGAACAGCGCCGCAATCAAACGGCGGACCGCAACGAGCCTATGCACTTCCATTCTATAATTATTTAATGTTGCAACATCCACAACAAACGCAACAATAGAAAATCCGTGACTTATTCGAGGCGGTTCATTTTTTTGTAGGGGTTTCATTATTTACAAAACAAATTAGAATAATAAAAAAAAAGTTTTAAATAAACTTTTGAGATTATGTAACTTTGTATACAATATTTATAGTTCTGAGAAGTAAAAGTGCCAATAAGCGAGTTCTTGTACAAATTGCCAAAAAATATAAACTTAAGTAGGTTCAATATATAAAAGGTGTTAAAAATTATATGTGAAAAGATAATGAATTTTTCTTCTTCAAATCCTTTTTATTTGAAATTATCAGCATTTATAAAATTGAATTTATTTATGATACATTACACACGCATCCACTACACTCCACATAAAGCAAATGTGTTACTATCTCATATCGGATGCTCTAAAAAAGTGTCTTAGTAGTTCGTCTTCTCCCTTTGTGTTTTCTGTCAATTTTTTTTATCAAATATGTTTTTCTAAACACATGCAAATGCGGAAAAGTACCTAATCTAATTGCCGCACCCACCACCTTTCTATCATTAAACTTATTTTTTTTGTAATATTTTTAATTTGTCAATAATAATGGATTCGAATCCTGAGTTAGAGCGCCCTTGCAGGGCGTCTTTTGATCTGTAAGCGGCGCTATATAAATAGTCGTTTTATAATAATAATTATTAACAAATTTGTCATTTGTTAAATATTAACTATAATTTTAGCTGACACTAATCATAGAATTTTTTTTTCCTTCATATTATTTTACATTAAATCGAACTTTTGAATACAATGATATAATTGTACGAGTATCAACAAATTGTTAACAATCTTTTACAATTTTTCGAAAATTTTATTTAATAAATCCGTAGATTATAATGTTTTTTTTTTTCAAAGTTATTTTTCTTGAATTATACTTCTAAAATTACCAAAAAAGTACGCTTATAAATTATGGGGTTACATTCCTGACTTAAACGGGAATGCGTTGAAAGATCACTTTTTTTTTTCATAAAAAAAATATTAAAAATGGGGATTTAAAGTTGACACGGAGAATAAACAGCGTTAAAAAACAAAACAAATACTTTACTGGTAAACAAAACGACTTTAATTCAAATAAATAAATGAAAAAAATGATTACTTCCCTTGAGAGCTTAATAAAAAAATTATTAAAATTCGCATATGTTCTTTTATATCACCTCCGCAGCTTGACGTAATGATTTCACCTCTCCTAGGCCAAACATTATCAGGGAATGAAAGAGAATGCACTCGTTTTAATTAATTTCCCCCCTCTTCATTCTCGCCAAAGGGTGGATGCCTTTTCAAATGCTCCCACGCCCACTCGTATCCACTATGAAACAAGTCTTGATGCCACCATTGCGATTGTCTATTCGCAGAACAACTATTAAATGGAATCAGCCAAAGAAATTTTATGAACACCGAGCAACAGATTGGAGAAAACCTTAAACTGAAACTAGATTCTATGGATCTCACATAAATGTTTTGATTTTCCTTTTAAACTACATAATTAGTATTTTCACAAACAAGGGAGTTTGATGTCACCACCGTTTCTTTCTCCTTCTTGCGTATGGTATCCTCAAGATATCCAAATTGGCGATAGGGAATATATTCCAAATCACCAATTGGAATAATCATGGGCACCAGAAATGGCGTGATGGTATGTTTTTTTAAACAACGTTTTAAATAATCTTTTACCCCACAATTGGCACTAACCTGCGTAACTTTTTTTAAGTTGATTAAAAGAGACTGCCATGTGGCAATAAACTTGGCACAAATACTTTTACAAAAACGTGTGTAAATAAATAAATAAATTTTGAAGTAGATTTTTTACACCTCTTTATATTCAGATTATCCAATTAAAAACGGCGCCGGCGTTAATCCTGGGACACTCGAGAACAGTTTGAAATAGACCGGAAAACTGAGACTAAACCCGATGGAACCACTAGATTTTATTCAAAAAGTTGCTAGATTTTAATTTGCTGAGAAAATTCAACGAACAAACGATGAGAAAACAAGATATCCGTTGAAAAAAGGAACGAAATACTACCAAGTAAAACAAATTAGGAGTCAGTCTTTCTTATAGAATTTACGTGTTCACTTAGTTCGTTTTAGTATATTTTCTGACCCTAAGGCACAGAACAGAGTCCTTAGTCACAGCTAAATAAATCCTTATATATCAGAAAAAGCCCTTTTTCCTCTGTCGGTAAAGGATTGAAGCCTTAACTCACAAATAAATTCCCATACATCAGAAAACGTTTTCTTTATCAGCGTTATGAAATTATTGAGAAATCACTGCACGTATTGCCTTATCCTAGTTAATTTTAAATTTATGATGTTTTTATGGATAACTGCGTGTATCTCAGTGCCATTTTTATTTAATAAACCAGAGATTTTTATAACGAACAGTTTAAATAGTGCATTTAAACAAGTAAAAAAAATATTAAAAATTAAGATAACACAAAGAAAATAAACGGCAAAAGAAAGGTCGATAAAGGGAAGAAAGGAGGTTTCCAAAAGCTTACTAAAATTTGTTTGTTTTGGTCGCGATTTAATGAAAATGTTTATAGAGTCGAGCAGTTATTAAATAAAAAATATTGATAACAAGTCTGTTACCGTTGCTTACAAACATTGACAATAAAATAAACCAACTTACGAAGAAGGTTTACCAATTCAAAATATCTGATTTGGTCAAAATGCGAACATAATATAATATATATACAATACAACAATCATTGGAAGTGCAAACTACTATAAAATAATATCAGCAATTTCATTTTCCAAAAGTGAATTTTGAAATGAACTATAGGTATAATATAAAGTGGCGCTTTATAGGACAGATTTTCTTGAATTAATTTGGTAACGTTGGTAACGAAAAAAATAAATTGTTAGAAACTAGTGTCGTGTTAACGCGATAAGTTCGTACAAGAAAGAGCAGAATGTAAAGTGACTCAATTAGCTCGTCGTTTTCCCATCAGCATTCAAATACGATCCCGTGTAAGGAGGTCGCACGATTCGGTGCCCATTTGTTCCCAATTGTGTGAAGGCATTATGTATAATACAACAAAGGACCTATTTAACTTTTGTTCAATAAATAGCGTGAATCGGTAGCGTAGCTCAAATTTCAAAACGATGATAATTATGAAAGAAAATCATACACTGGACGAAAAGAAAAATTGAAAATGAAACAGTTAATGTTATTGAAAGTTTCATATTGTAAGATAAAAGCTGTTAAACGAATGTAGAACATGTTGGTCTGTGAGATGTAAGTTTTTCCTGGTACATTACAGAGTAAATTTGTATTGGATTATTTCGATTTCATTGGTTAATTACATAAAACTGTAGGAAATTTATTATTTTAAGGTCAGTACCTACTGTGGATGAAAGAAATATTGGGATGTCTGGAAAGTATTTCATATATATATTTCGGGTAGACGTGTCGTTCTTCGGGTGTCTTCCTGAATGTATATTATTATTAAAAATAATAGTTTAGCGCATTTTTACGGCCTTTGTTTACCCAAATCAATTGAGCGTTTTTTGGCATCATTCTGAAGATGGAACCAAATAAGTTTAAAATAAAATTAAACTTGATGCTTAATTACTACCGCCAAGGAAAAAAGCGACAAAAACCAAAAAATATATACATTTCCAGTGTATGGCGACGATGCAGTAATCAATCGATTTGTCAAATGTGGTTTAAAATATTCCGTAATGGTAATACGATATTCAAACCTGGTATCCACTTTGGAAGAATGATTACTAATGATTACGACCAAATTAAAGCTTTGATTGAGAATAACCAGCGTTCAACGACATGAGACTGCTAAGAATACTGATAATATGGAAAATCACATCCACGAACATTTTGTGTAGCTTGGTTACGTGAATCGCTAAAATGTTCGGGTACCAAAAGGTTTGAGTGAAAAAAAACTTATTGGATCGGGTCTACGTAAGTGATACACTGCAAAAACGCAACGAAACAGTTTTTTGACAGTCCACGAAAGTAGATCATCTACAATGATTTCGAGCGAAGAACAACCTCGAAGTCTAGTCGTCATCCGAAAATGTCATGATGTGTATCTAGTGGAATTGGAAGGGAATCATCTAATACGAGTTGCCTCAACGAGACGATCAATTTAGAGAAAAACTACTTACAATTTGACCAATTGAAGCCAAACAATCGATAAAAAGCGTCCAGAATTAGCCAAAAGGAAGGGTGTCATCTTTCACCAGGACAAAGCCAGACCTCACGTCTTTTGTAAAATTTAACTAAAATTGACACATCTTGATGTTCTACCCCCACCCACTTTATTCATTGGACCTAGCACCCTCGGAATGCTACTTATTTCGGTTCCTACAAAATTCCCTAAAGGAGAAGAGCTTCATTTCCCTGCAAGCCTGTAAAAATCATCTGAAGCAGTTCTTCGCTTAGAAAGATACGAAGTTGTATTGTATTACACTTTCGTTGTATACAGTACAGCCTGGCGGGCTTATTGCCACGCGGCAATATCTTCTAACTAACCAGCAAAATGTTAAAGTTGCTTTTGAGAGAAAATGAGACTACAATCCGTTTAAAAAAAAACTGGGTTTCAACGGGATTTGAACCCGCAACCTCCGGATTGTGAGACAGGCATCTTACCAACCAGATCACAGAGGTCACCAGAAGTTCTGGGAGAACAGCATTTAAAAGTTGTTCGAAGGCATGAGGTAGTGGAACAAAACGGTGTATAAATTACAAAAATAAGTAACATCTTAATATAAAATTTTGCGTTTCGATTTGGCCTAAAAAAATTACTTTACGGATAATCCAATATATACAAAAATCAATACATTATTTTCATAATTACATGCGATTTTTCGATCATACCCAGCAGTCATAAGACAAAATATAATAAATGCTTAGTAATTATTTTACACCTAGTAAAACTTCTGAGTATTTATTTTTAATATGTATTAATTACCTTATATTCAAAAACGTTGTCAAAAATAATTTTAATAACGACAGCCTCGCTATCATTTTGAGACAAAATTTACAAAAAAATATATTTTCTTGACAATGTACATAAAACTAAGAAATAACTCAAAACAATATACGCGGAACAGGATAATTAAAGTTTCTTCAAACAGAAAACAAGAAGAAAAAAATTATTACTTAAATATTACAAACCTGGCGCTACAAATGAAAATTCCCTAATTAAATTTTTGGAGGAAAGTAATAAAAAGTGATGTTTCCTATTATTTTTTTAAATAATAATAATAATGAAAGCTTACTAGATCAGTAATAAAACAGAAAAATACACAATATCTAATTGATATAAAAACAATAAATATCGTTATAAAAAATATCTAAATATACAGATTTTGAAACACATGGCATATGCTTAGAGATATAAACATTGCTAATATTGGTAAAAAAATATTCAACAAGTCAATAGGTTTGTTAATGTCTCTCAATTATCACATTGTTAACATATCTATGTTATTAATGCACTTCATTAAGTCACGCACGAAAATAAAATAGATAATTAGCTATTTGTGTGTTCTAAGAAATAATTAATAGCCACATTTAAAAAACAGAATAAAAATTGGATGGGACAAATGGAGAGAAAATACGTGGGTTATGTGTGACAGAAGGCTACCAATAAAGCTTAAGAGCAAGATCTACAAAACAGTGATCAGACCCACTATACTACATGGAGCCGAGTATTGGCCTCTGAAGAATAAAGAGGAATATTTGCGTCATGTCGCGGAGATGGGTATGCTATGGTCACTAGAATGGATAAGATCCGAAATGAACGAAATCGTGGAACAATTAAAGTGGCGTCAATAGAAGATAAAGCCAGGGAAGCACGACTATGCTGGTATGGGCATGTGCAACGGCGGGGAGAAGGGTCTACGCTTAAGACTGCTACGAATGGAAACTCCCAAATAGACGCAGGGAGACATTCTATTTTTAAAAATTTCGTATTAACGAAAGTTTAAACAATAGTAGAACATAATGGTGCGAACACGGTTCAAGACCCAAAGAATATGCTTATCGAACCTTTCTTGTAATGGAGGTCGAGGAAAGACGAGGTTTTCGAAAAAAGGTGGATTGTCGGGCGCTGGGAGTCGGTAAAGAACTAGTCCACAACAAACAACCAGAATTCGAATTGTCGACCCCACAGAATGGGAAAAAGCTAGAAAAAAGAGTCACATTAGTATTTTTGATAAAATGTGTTATCAAAAATACTACTGTGACTCTTTTTGTACTTAAAACTGATTACTAAGAAATTGATTTTTAATATAGTTTTCGCAATCGAAGGGGCCCACATATTATACCATCAATATAAAAATCAACATAAAGATGATTTGATTATTTGTATTAACTTGCTTTTTGGAAAGGAAATCAAATAATAAAATATATTAGCAAATAATAAGAAAATAACCAAAAATTCCAGCAATTTTTCATCGTAAAAGACGAATTTATTTACAGATTCGATATTATTTATTCACTTTCGTAGATTTCACTTCATGAATTATTTATGAATCAACTCATTCGTTTTACAGCAGTTCTAATCTTCAAACCGGTGAGATTAACAATTATAAAACTAATCAATCCCCATTAATTCCATGCTATCCTTAAGCTGAAATACTAAATTATATTTTCTTTAATAATATTTCTTCACCGATACCTCTTGAACGAAAAAACCATGATGATCCACCATTACTATACTCGTACATACCCTATTTTGCAATATGATACAATGCCTACACTACAGTGTTTCTTTAAAGTTAGAAAACCTTTATTTACATCCAATATGTGTGTATGATGATTCGAGTCTATTCAGTTATCAACATTTAAAATTTTATTTTATTTTAAGACGTTGAGCGTGTTTACCTGTTATTTCGGTTGCAATCATCGTTGTCTCATCCAAGTGCGAATTTAGTTTGGGCTTTGCAAGTAAATTTGATAACCGATTTTTATAATGTTACCAAAAACCAGTTTGACCAGAAATCTATAAAGGTGATTAGATAAGTACAAAACAAGTTTAAGCACGGCATTTTTTTTGTCACGGCGCTTATTTTATCATATTCAATAATTGATTTACAAAACGTATAATAGTCCAGAAATAGAAACGTGAAATAAAATTACAGAATGCAATTTTAACACCTTGAATAATGCCAAAAAAACTTTTTTTATTCGACGATGAATGGTAAATTGGTTAAATTATATTTTTTTCATATTCTGAAACACAACTAAATATCAAATTGAAAAGAGTACCAAATTTAGAAGACGATCTATAACACATGTGACCCAGCTGTAAAAATTTCAAACAGGTTTTGGGGTCAATTCCTGATGGTTACACGAAAATGCCCCAGATGTATTCTTCACTTTTTTAAGACCATTTTATTTTTAGCCAGACGTAAATATTAATCAGACAATCTCAGAGGGCTAGTATAGTATATAAGAAAAATCTGCCCCCTGATCCGCAGATTGCGGTTCCCGTTTGTACCCATTTTTTTTAAATGGTTCAAGTTTGGTTTTCATGTCGAGGCATATTAAACATATTTCTGGTAAGTTGGAAAATATTGTCATATGGTAATAAGCCTGCCAAGATGTATTACGTAAACCTACAATACGTATGTCAGATTGAAAATAGTTAGATTGATAACAAGTCTATTGTCCAAATGTAACGATTACCTGAGATAAACATAGATTTACGGATGTTACAAACTAAGGCCACCCCAGGACGGTTATACTCTATACTACCTCCCAAACCGAGTTTTATTTATAAAAAAAAAAACTATTTGTATCATTATAATCAGCAACCGCTTCCTTATCAGCAGGTTATTGACATTGTCATGAACAAATAAATGATAAGTGGAAAATGACATAATGTTTGTACTTTATGTTTTGACATCCACGCGGAGAGAGCACAATGCGGCAAATTTTGTCGCAGAATTCATCCTCCCACGAGCATCTTACTATCGCAAACACACTACACTCATATTTGCACAATTTTCGGTTAAAACTGAGAAATTTGTGTAAACATGTTTGGCACATATAACAAAAACTAGAAATTGACATAACTCGAAATCAGATTTTTTAGGATTTAAAGTTTATGTTCTGATCCCGGTTTTTATTTATCCTAAATTCATTTATATTTTTTCATGTCTACGTTTGTTCAGTACGATACAACTTCGAACAATCGTATTTTTTTGTCCAATACTTAAAAGTTCACTTAAAAGATATCAACCATCAATCAATTATTACACGAGATTAAGGAACCAACCAGAAATCAATTATCAAACGATACAATCAACAATAAAACAAACCATATCGTCGTTCATGCAAAGCGCAGTTTAAATCGTCACAGTTCAAATTTTAAAGATTTTCTGCAAGTTTGAATAATCCTCATAAAAAATGCAGATAGATTTTTTTCCAAGCATTAGCTTTATTTTTCTAAAATATTTTGTTATTTTTCTAAATTATTTTGAGTTTAATTTTAACTCCTCGCGTGAAATACATTACTTTTCATTAAAGGCAAAAAAAAATAATATAAACGATACATTTTGTGATAGTAAATTGAAATTGGATTACGTTGATTTTGAAAAAAGTAATTACTGATTTTCGCCAAAAAATTAGAACTCCTTTAGACAAAAATAAATCAAAAAGTTTATCTAAGATTATTTCATTAACTATTAGCCAATTCATCCGTTTCGTTTTACGAATATCCTGAGAATGAAGATAAACTAGTGTTTCGAACATATTGAAGAGCGTGGTATCAGACTGGCACCCTTTCTTTGGTACCATCGGAAACCGAACCCGAAACCCCCGGGTGGAAGTAAAAAATATTTCCACTGGGGTCTTCAATACAAGTGGTGAATTTATTTATATAATAATACTCGTACCACATTTGTTCGCTACCATTCTGAAGACGCTTGTTGAGCGAAACTGACCCATGGGAAAAAATAGTGGCATAGGTATATTAAATAATCTTTTTTTGATTTATTTTGTACATTATGGAGTCCCCTCCCCCTTCAAGAATTGTTAGGCGAGAATCTTGAAAAAATTTGATGATTTGTTTTGCGCTTTCTACAACGATAAATTACTTCAATCAATAAATTACTTGAAATAATTGTATTAAATAAAAAATAATTTATTACACTTTCACTTTATACAGTAAAATCTGCCGGGTTCACTGCAATTTTCATTATGGTGTAAAATAACATTTTTACACCATAATAACAGTCAATAAACAAATCTGAAGGATCTGCCAAATACACTAGTACACATTGTATTATACTTTCATTGTATACAGTATAACCTTTCGGGCTTGTTGTCACATGGCAAACTCTTCCGACCAACCAGAAATATGTTAAAGAGGCCTTAAGTGAAAACATGATAGAACCTCTTTTTTAAAATCTGGAGTCCAACGGGATACGAGCCCACAACCCCTGGATTGTGAGACGGGTGTCTTACCAACTGGTCTACGGAGATTGTCATTAAATTTATATTTGTTGCTTTCTATGGTGACCCGCAAGATAAGCTGATCTACGATAAAAAAATACTGCGGAAGGTCACCAAGTTGTCGTTCTTCCGAAACAACCATAGTCATTTGTAGTCAGGTCAATTCGATGCAATAAAAGTCGTTAATGGGAAACGCCGTATATAAAAACGTCGCTTATCGATCCGCAGCCCCCGGGTTGGAAGACAGGTGTCTTACCAACTACGCCATGGAAGTCTTCTCAGGCGTCAATATTGCATTTATTATTAAAATAATTTTCTTCCTATGTGTATCACATTTTCAATAGTTAATAAAAGATAAAACATTTTGTAATTAAATATGTTGTTTGCCATATATGCTATATACGAGTATATAACGACTACGTCTGAGGGTAGTGAGTAAACACATTTTAAATTAAATCAAATGTAAAATAATATGTGTACAAAAATTCCATCAGAATCGCTAAGTAAACAAGGCGAATAAGAGACAATATGAAATATGTCTAACATGTATGACGACAAAACTTGCACACCGTGAACAATTAATTCAACATATGGACGTGTAGTCGATTAACAACTTGATTTATAATTGAATATCATATCAATGTCTTGACATCTTATCAATCTCTTGATACCAGTGGAGGAACGCTCGATTTAGAAGTGTTCACTTTCGGATGACAGATATAAAATTGAATTACAAGGATTGAAACACATTCACCCATGGTAACTTTCACTACTTTGGTATTCCTGTAGTTCTCTGGAAAGAAGGTCAAGTAGAAAGAGTGAAGAAGGTTATCCACGAACTGAAAATGGTACGAAATCCTGTACAAAATAGGACACTGGATTATCAAAGGCGACTCCACTTTGTAGGATGGATCCAGAAAGAGAAAGTCAATACAAATTATGAAAATTTAAATACTCGTATTTGAAAAAAAAAACAGACTATTGATAATGTTTGAGACATTACGCTTTTTCCTTGTGGTTTATTTCAACATCGGAGTTGGCCGATACAATTAATTATAAATTAGAAAGGACCTTCTAATTGTATATACATAATCTGAAAAGGGTGTTTGAGGGGGGAAATTTCAAATTAAAAGCCACAATACATCATACCTTACGGTTATACCTCTCAAACATTGTGTTCTTGGAGGACTTATTTTGTGGAATCGAAATCCACTAGTATAACCTAAGAAGGAGAGTAAAGGAAGTTGGTGATATCTGAGTGATTTTAAATTAAAATTTAACTCACCAATGAGTGAAACGTTAATCAGATCGGACAACGTACGCAGTTTGGGAAATACAAAACATGCCAAGTGGTGTAAATTATGTAAAAATAAGCTACAATAACAAAAAAGTGCATATAATATATTAATATTGTACTTCGTGAGCCCAACATCAAATAAAATTTCATGATAAAACATGACACATCATATTGACATGTTGACAGTACATAATTTTAACATGTTAATATATTGATAAAAAATATTCTATCAAGTTATTGAAAATCGATGTCTCATAAAAAGAACACAAAATAAAATTACAAGTGAAAAGTAAATGGCCTAGAAAACATCACTGTGAACAGATTCAGAGAGAACGACGGTAGGAAATGGACGGTAGGAGTTGCTTAATCCTTTCACATTTGAATGTATGCCAAGATTTAAAATGCTAATATAAACATTTGTATCTTGCAAATAGGCTGAAAATGTATGGGTAAACTAGTCGAAAACAAGTCATTCAGTTTAATTCTGAGAATTTGAAAAAATCACTTTGAGGCACAGGCTAAGCAAACCTTCAAGTTTTGAAAAATTACAACTGAACGTAAATAATTATTAAAAAAACATCAATTAATGTATTGTTTATAGTTAAGGCATTGACATTGTAAAGATTTAAAGACATTGTAATTTGTTTTATCAAACACATTTATTCCATTTTTTTGTAATGGTATAACCCTTTAGGGAAATGTCCCTTAAAGATATATGATGATTATGATTGTTGATAAATAAATAAAAGACGTTAGATCGCAATGCGGAAAGAGAGAGTGAATGGCTTATTTTGATAGTACGTAGGTATTTATAACATTTCAGAATGGGCGCGGGAGTGCGCTCGCGATATGCCTCTATCTCGCTTCTGTGAATGCAGAAATGGTCAATTGTAGGTAACAATCTATTAACGGAACCGGCGAGACAGCGTGATGCGTTCTCTCTCTAGTATGTAGTGCGGTCCGCTCGCTACGGGATGACTGGCCAGCGGGTGATCTTTGAATTTGAATGGCCGGCGTATGAACTTCGGACTGTTTATTTAAATTTGTCGAGGAATGCGAAGGTCATCTCATCGGTCATTGACCGTATGTATGCGACAATATTCCGCGACGAACGCCAGCCACAACCCTACCGATTTCAAGGCTTTCACCTCATCATCAGGGGAGCACAAACAAGACTTGTTTGTGCTCCCCTGAGTTATACCGTTACAAAAAGTGGAATAAACAGTGTTTGATAAAACAAATTACAATCAATTAATGTCTTTCCAACCGTTAGTTAAGCTTTGAATATGCGACAAAACACAGGAAATATTAATACATTACGTACATTCATACATATATCATCACGCCGTGGCTTTCGGAGTAGAGAGAAAAAAGATCTCCGATCTTTTCTATCCAAGCGCACAACTTTCACCTCCTCCCCATTCATACATCTCGTCATGCACAATATTTTACTATGCATAATTCTCTTTTTATTTTCAAATCTGCTTAACTTGATCTAACCACGTTTTCTTCTGTTTACACCTTGTACATCTGACTTGTATATTCGGTTAATCGTTCTTTCGTCGTTCATTCTCTCATTTCCAAACACATGTCCAAAAAACATCCATTTTATCCATGCATTAATATCTGATGTCTTCATTCCGCCTTATTTCATACATAGATATTCCATTTTTTTTAATTAGGCACGTATCTCCACAGCATTAACCCTAGTTTTATCCTTTTTTGTCAAGTTCAAATTCCACTCCCATAGTCAAGTTGGGAATTAACATGTATTATCATTTTTTCTACTTTGGTATAGCGCGGTTGATGTGTATTACATTGAGTGCTCCGTTAACCTTGTTCCCTGTCGCCACCCTTCTTTCAATGCCCCTTTCAAATCGCCCGTCACACATACTGTCCAAATAACGGAACTCATCAACCTGCTTCAGTTTCTCTAAGTTAACCCATACATCGCACACACTTTTTACCACGTCTCTTTTTATATCCATATTTTTTTATTTCGCTCCATTCCTTTTCAAACCTTTTATATTCATCTCTCATACAGCTCACTTATCATGTATCTTAAATCGCCTTCATTTTTAGCAATCATAACCATACATTTCAGCATACAGAAGACCACATATAGTACATTTATTTCGTCATCATCTTTTAAATCGCGCAAACATAATTATCATTAATACAATAACTATCAGAAACGACTTACGTAGCATTTTGTTCAATATAAATAATAAGGCAATTTCAGATGGCCTTGAACAAAATATTCAGTGGACTAAACAAACATTTATCTACTCATTTTGGAAATAAAACATGGAATACAGGGTCCGATGGCAAAAAACCTCAATCGTAACGATAAAACGACAACTCATTTCAGCAAAGAGGGTATCTGCCAGCCATATCGAGCACCCTAATGTTGACATTATTTTTATTTTATCTTTAATTTTTATGAGTGTTTACATAAATTAACTATGTAAATAATTACGTTTGTAAGTTTTCTGCGGTTTTCTTACCAAATATGCAGATACGGGGAAGTACCTTATGTGATGTCCGCAGCCACTACGTTCCTATCCTTACACTCAACTTATATATATTTATTGTGTAATATTTTTAATATGCCATTAATAAAAGTTTCTACTCCTGAGTTGGAGCGCTCTGAAGAAAGTTGCTCTCTAAACGGCGCCATATACATTATTTGTTTTATTATTTCTCAATTTCACAATGTTATATTGTTCAGCCCCACTATATCAGCCCTTATAAATGTTATTCTTTCACATAAGTTTTAATATTTGATAAATCTCTAGTTGCAGATAATTCTCCGACATTTAATATTGGTGTAAGTGTGTGGTGGAAGTGGATAAACAAATTAAAAGCTTCAAATCACAAGAATATTAAACGTCATGAACACGTAAGTTAAATGTAAACAGAAAAAGTTTAATTTTAACTATAACATTTCCGAATGTATAACAAATCAGGTCAATGTTGTACGTAAAAAAGGACAATAGAAGCATGATATATAATAATATAAAATAGCACGAGCCGTGCGCTTGAACGCCGCCGCCAAGCGCACCTTACCGGCACCGACCTTGGTGGGTGTTGTAATTTGTAATGCACCGTCTTAGCTCGCTACTCGCTATATCCACTTCTAGCGTATGGAAAAGCGAGCGCACTGCTTTAATAGTCCGGTGAATTTGCTTAGCCGTGAGTACGCCCAAGTGCAACGTGCTGGTGTCTTCCGGAATACCTTGACGGCATAGTGAAACCAAACTAAAGTGAAGTGCAGCTCACATACCACGAGCTGAATGCGAGGCAACAATTATTCACATAATTTAAACTGAGGATGGTTCGTATGAAATTTGGTATGCTTCTTTGTTATTGATTTTATTACACATTGAAGATATAAAAACTGGGTGTGATATCGATATAGGTTGTATATAAATTGTCGATTTCGTTAAAATGTATCGTATTTTTTTATTTTCCATTACAGTCGTAGGAACGAGACACTCAAATATTATCTACCCACAGGAGGAACATTGGAGTTTGCTTTCAGCAGATCCTCTTTCGTGTAACTCACGGAGTAGATCGGGTAAGCCGGCAGGTAAAACGTGAAATGTTTCCACACATGCATAGAGGTGGATTCTCAATACTTATTTTCCTTTTGAGATGTTTATTCATTTTTTCTCTCCATTGGATACATAGACAAACATACCAAAACACAATCTCTCTGACGGGATAAGTAGAGGGCAGAGCGCCAGACTTTCCTATCTCGACACACATCCTTGTCCTTCTCCTTTTCTACATCCATACACCTCATGTAACTCCTACGATTTCTCTGACATTCTACGTTTCCTTTTTTCAAAATATCATTCACTTGATCCAACCAAACTTTCCTTGGTCCTCCTCTGACGCCTTTCACTCATATTTGCACTAAATATTTGTTTTATTAGACATTCGTGTTCAAGCCCAAACAGTCTCCAAGTGTTCATTTTACTTAACACGTCAGAATTAAGTTTACATTCATCTATATACGTTCTTTACGTATTCTGTCATACATCGTCAACCCATGTACTATTCTCAGTGCACGCATTTCTACGGCATTTATTCGGATCCTATCAGTCTTTTTCACATCCACGTTTCACTACCATACATCAAAGTTGACACCAAAATACTGTTGTGGACTATTATCATAGCAGATTTTGATATATCCAATTCATATACGTGTATGTTTTAGTGCGCTATTGACTTTGTTTCCTATCCCTACACGCCGTTCGATATCCATTTTAACTCTTCCATCATCTGAAAAAATACTACCCAAACAGCAAAATTCTACAACTAGCTGCAATCTTTCATTTATCACCCATATATCGCAGTTACTTTCTTTCGCACACTTTTCTATTACAGTGACTTTGGGTTTCACAAAATTCATTCTCAGATCTTTCTCTTCGCATATCTCGTACAATTTACTTATCAAACTTTGCAATTCATCTTCACTGTTCGCCAACACTACGTCATGAATATACAGCAATCCGCATGCATTCCCAATCGACATTTGTATGTCATTCTTAAAATAATAAACTAATAAAATAATAAATTCGCAAAAGTAGTTACTAAATGATATGAAAAATATCCCGGATTATGGATGTACACAGATATTTTCCCAGAGTTCTTGTGTTGTTGACTCAAAAAATGTTTTTTAAATTGCGTTAATAGCAGATACTGTGTTGACGCTCATCACTGCTTGTCCATGGTCCGTTAATGAAGATGCAGAAAACAGTTTAACAATTTATTGTAAAATTTGCATACCTTAAAATTCAACATTATCGTCTGCGTCAGGGTCTTCCGCGGTACATTGACAGTCTGATAAGGTCACAAAAAGAAGAAGAAACAATGACATTAATGTGTATATTTTCTGTCTGAGAATATAAAAGGCCAGGAATATATACATAGTAAGGTCCAAAAGTTTTCGGTTTAAGGGTATAAAAAGGTGAGTGAATAAAATATTTTTTTTTTAAATTCAATAAAATCGCCCTGTTCAATTTTTTTTCAAGGTGAAATAATTCAACGATACCACTGAAAAATTATTCTGAAGTTTTGTTCTAGAAATTTTGTAACACTGCGGAGATCACTTCTTCGTCACTTTTATTTTTTCCATACAAATCGATTTTAAGTTTTGAAAATTAAATATAATCACAAGGGGGCATGTCGGGACTATAGGCTGGGTGATTCGATTCTTGGAAACCACAATGATGAATAACAGCATTTGCAGCAATGGAAATGTGCACTGACGCATTGTCGTGCAATAATCTTACGCCTCGTGATAGCTTTATTCGGCGTTTTGTTTTTATATCGTCTTTAATTTGTATATTAATGACGCATAATACATAGTGACGAATCCCAGACAATCTCAAAAAATGCCATATTTTTTGGGCTTGTACCACCTGAAAATTTTTGGGACGTGGTGATCCCGGGCAGTGCTACTCCATCGAGCCCCTTTTCAACAGAGAATCGTGATACAAAGCCATAATTTCATCCCCCGTGACAATTATTGACTTAATCATTTATATTTCTTTACCGTCACAGAGCATTAAAAATTGATTGCAACATTCAACCTTTGAACAGCGAGCAAGAATTTTGACACCAATCTTGAGCTCGCATTATTCATGCTAGAATGAACGTGCAGAATTGAAGCAATGTGATTTTGGTAAGTCCACACCTTGCTACTATTTTGACTTTAGTTTTCTATATAATGCTTGCTCATGCACTAATGCAACTGTTTCCTGGAGTTACTGCTTCTATTGGTCTGCCTTAACGAGAGTCAAAAGATTATCTGGTTAAGTGAATTTTTTTAGCCCAATCTTTCATTACGGAACATGACGGAACAGGAAAGATTCTCCGTAGACAGCATTTAAACGTCGTTATATTTCTGCAGAGTGTTTCCCTTCTTTTGAAAAAAACTTGATAATCGAACGATAGTAAATCTCTAACATTTCGGAATATAAAGAAACAACGCGTCTTCAATCGGCTCTAGTTTGCAAAATACTGAGGTTAGAGGTGTCAAATTTTAACATCGCCTAGTCATGCAATCGATGTGGCCGGCGTGGTATCTGTCCATATACGCTCTAACTTGTTTAGGCCGAAAATATCAATTGAATCACTTAATTTTTTTAGGCCAATAAAACTTATAATTTTATACTTAATAAAGGTGAAATAAAACCACAAATGAATGGATATCGACATAGAATTGAACGAAGGACATTAATTAACAGTGTTTCCATAATTCAAGCAATGATTTTATTAAACATAGCTGCGAACAAAATTATATAGATGAAAAGATTCCGCAGGAAGCCTCGAAAAATGGATAAATGTGTAAGAAAGTCAATTTGAGAAAATAACCTCATTAGACATCGTTGCCTATTGCAGGATAACTTCTTCGCGACGTCCTCATATACAATACTTATGTCGTCGTCATTCTCCGCTAACGTCTCGCTTCTAAATTTCGACTAAGCCATATAAGTAATATACATTATATATAATTGATAACATTCGTGACCTAGTTGGTGAGACATTAAACTTCCATTCGGGGGTTTCGGGTTCGGTTCTCGATGGTACAAAAAACAGAATAATAAAAGGGAACCAGTCAGTCTGGTTCAAGAGTTCGTCTGGTAAAAATACTCGAAAGCGTTAAACATTTACCATACGAATGAATGAGTGAATTATATACTAAAATGAGAGAACAGGTCATGCTCCAACGGTGGCCAAATATTTCGCGCTAGTGTTAAGGAAACAAAACGCTTTATGATACAATTCTTGGGATATTCACTTGTATAAGACATCAATCAACAATTCCCGGGACTAAACAACAGATGGCGCCGCTAATAACAAATCCATACCATTCTCAGTTAGTACCAACTTTTAGAAGTTACGTATCAAACTTTCATGACATTCCGACATTGTGCCATTGAGTTACAGTGGTTTTAGTGACGCTACTTTTGCTATTTTCAAAACAATGGAAAAAACCGAATTTCGTGTGTTGATAAAACATTGCTATTTAATGGGAAAAAATACCGTTCAAACTCAGCGACGGCTTGAAAATTGTTATCCGGGCTCTGCTCCGTCGAAAACTACCATCTGTCGGTGGTATGCTGATTTCAAACGCGGTCGTACAGGCACAAATAATGCTGAACGCTCTGGTCGTCCAAATGAGGCTGTTACACCAGAAAACATAAAAAAAAACTCAAAATCGTGATGGAAAATCGCAAAGTAAAGTTGCGTGAGATAGCTGACATCCTAGTGTTTACACTATTTTGCATGAACATTTGGTCATGAAAAAGCTTTTTTCGAAATGGGTGCCGCGTTTGGTCACAATGGAACAGAAACAACAACGCATCGATGATTCAGAGCGCTGTTTGGCATTGTTTACGCGAAATAAACAGGAGTTTTTGCGTCGGTATGGGACAATGGATGAAACTTGGATCCATCACTATACTCCGGAATCAAATCGGCAGTCAGCTGAGTGGAGAGCAGCCGGTGAAAGTCGTCCGAAGCGAACAAAAACTCAACAGTCAGCCGGGAAGGTTATGGCCTCAGTCTTTTGGGATGCGCATGGAATATTTTACCATGCGCATCCCAAAAGAAAGCGTTGCGAAAATTTAAGGAAGCGTTGGAATGAATGTATCGCTCTTGAAGGAGACTATGTTGATGAATAAAGAAGAATTCTGGCAAACAAATGTTGTTTTAGTTAGTCCCTCGACTTATTGATCGATGTGTTATGTATGTATTGAAGATACGTCTCTTAGAGCCATTAATTGTTAAATAAAAGAATAATAAAAATATGTGTACATAGACATCAGGTTATTATATTACAAAAATGACTGCTATAAAAAAATAATTATGCTAATTTTAAACATATTTTTGACAAATTTCCTTGACATATTAATATTTAATTATGGTGTTAATTTTATTCGGAATACTAATCAACCTAATCAAAACGTAGAATGACTGCATTCAAATTTCGTGCATAAGATGAACTTTTGCCAGACCTAATCAGATAGAAAAAGAATAAAATTTAAAAGAATCATATTCAACAAAATATGAAAATGCAAATCAATCAATCATGCGATACAAACATGAACACGATATGCAAAAGTTCAGCCACGCGCTCTCTCACATTTTGGAATACGTGTTTTATTGTAGTTAATAATCAATTGAAAACCAAAATTTAAACTTTTTAAAACTAGCTGATTATTGTGAAGGCTGACGATTAGTGATTAATTGGTAGTTCAAATTGTTTATGTAATAATGTATTATATTATATGTGTATGTTTATGTGATGTTTCTTATTTAAAACAATAAATCTCACTTCTCCATCGAGTTCTCAACACTGTGTCGTGTTCTTTCTGGCAACATGCCCATTGTTGCGCCTTCGAATTCATGGAATACGGAGTATCCACCTTCAACACTTATCTAACGTATCTATCATGCTTCTTTCCTTTTTTTATCATCGTTCATGTTTCTACTCCAGCGTTTGAAATGGAAACATGAACTTTCCACACAAAACGATTTTCGTCAAACTTGTCATAGATTATTTTGGTATTCCAATCATAACTGGTTTTGTCTCTATACATCGATAAAATGAAATTTCGCTATCGAAACTATTTTGTTAAAATTGGCAGTATTTAAAAAATGCATAGTTTTTGTTTTCTCTGATTTCAATATTGATAAGTACTAAACATTTATACCCGCTAGACATGATTCTGCATTTCATACAATGTTCTCTTTGACAGCTTCCATTCCATTGATTGACGGCATCAAAAATCGTAGAATATTTGGAGATAAAATAAATAAATATTAGCACGCGCTCTACAAAAATGTGCATATTATTTGAAAAACTGGATGCGTTTTTGTTCCAGTCATTAAGAGAAATATCAATTATGCGGTTTACCATTAATCATACATATTGCGAGCGGTTTTGATGGATTTCAGTGCAAACGTCTGGTACGGAATAAAATCAAACGAAGAAAAGACCTATGCCCAATACCAGAAAAAAAAATTTAACACGTCAGCAAATATTTCAATACTAGACGGTTAACTCATGCTATCACGGTTTTAGAGTTTTTGTATAACGTTTTTGAACAGTGCTCGAGGACAAACTAACAAAAATTGTATGCATGGTTGTCTCAATAACGAAAAAAATGTTGAAACAATTTTTGCCTCCGAAAACATTAAACACAAAACCGCCCAACACATCAACTGGCAGCTGAATGTCAAACTATAAAATTTTCACTCGTGACTATTATTTATTTAACACTACATTAGAACGTGGATAAAAAGTAACGATTTCATTTATATAATAAAATTATTACAGCGCACGCCTCATTTTATTTTCAAAAGTAAAACAAATGCGACATCTGTTATTAGAAATCATAACTATTTAAATTATTATCTGATTTTAGATTTAACATTTTTTTCACTTCGGGCGAGCGCGGAGCGTTTCGGATAGTCTGTATTCAAATCCAAGATATTAAGTTTGCCAAGTCTAAGTCAACTTGGATACATACAACCATCACTCGTTTTCCCTGTAAGGGTATGCAGAAAGAACAGAGCACCAAATTTTCTTTCCAAAAAGGACTTACTTCACCTCATATACATCCCTACATTCGCATCCTCTATATTATAGTTAAATTCTATTTTTTTAAATTTCCCACCCAAGGACATACTCGTAGCTAGCGGCCGGATGTTTCCTCAAATATATCCATTTAAATGTGGAGTGAATAAAAACGATCCTTTTTGAATTACGCCTATATGATATATGCTTTATTTATTATTGATTCGCCACAAGTACACACAATTACGGGAAAATAAGAATCTACCAATAAGCACGTAGCTATCGACTAGTAACTTGATCACGATCGACTGGTTGAGCACTCCCGATATAAGTAATATAAGTGAAACCCACCCATCTTGATCAGGGTCTTGGGTAATATTGAATGATGAAGGCCGAAGGGGGAGAATCGGGTATCGGGTGGCCTATCACATAAAATGACAAGACTCTTCTACGCTCGTGTGAAGCCTAATAAGTTTTCTACTTTGCTGAATGGAAAATTCAACACATTTCTCACATCAAGCGCGAAAATACTGTATTTGATATTGAAAATAATAAAAATATGATATAATCCAGGCCTATTATACCGAACATACTGTGTGAAAAAGATATTTCAATAAGAGAGAAAAATATATCATTGATATCGTTTATAGTTACAAAATAAAATAGAAACTTGCAAAAACCAAATTGTTAATACAAAAATAGAAAATTTTGTAAGATAATTGAGTTTGTTGTTGTTCACCTTTTTACATCGTTGTTTATTGATCGAATTCACACTACTTATTATTATTATAAAATAAAATAATATAGCTACGTAATAAACACGCGCAGTTACAAACCCTTCAAACTGCGAGATTTAAAATCACAATCAAAGTTAAAAGATGTTTTCAACATCTCAAATAGTTGATTTGTCAATTAATCTTGTTCGTTCTAAATTTCGTGGGTTAATTCAAATCCAATTTAAAAGAATGATTCAACGGAAAACATAGAGCCCTTCCAAATAATCATTTTTTTAATGACAAGCAAATATAATATTTATTTGATAACCAGTGATTATTTTATATAACAAAAAAACCTGTCAACACTTAATAAAATGGTATTATGATACTTTTTAAATTTATTTTACAAACTACGATACGATAGGCTATCCTTTGTGATCGAGCATGATTGTCAGCCATTCTGAGGACGAAAGACGTCTATGGGTGTTTTGGTTTATTGTGTGCAAGCTGTTGTATTTCAGCAAGCATATTGTCTTGACCGATCAAACCTATTTCCAATGTCAAGGAGATTAAACTTCCAACCCGATCGACAGTTTTAATATGTTGCAACCTTTCGTACGGCTGAGTTTCATATAGCGCTATTTTTGGTTAGCTTGTGTTGCGCAAAAAGGATTTATAATAGACTATTCAATAAACTCGTACTTTAAAAAAAGAGTTAGGGAACATTTGAGATGTCTAAATAACAACCATTTTTCGAAGTTCAATAACCACTTAATAAAAAAAAAAACATTCGTTTGATATCGATGATGATTTGTAGATTCAGCACACGAGCCGGAGGGAATTGCAGCCGAACAAATAAGAAATTCTCGTGGTTGAAAACAAGCGTTAAATTAAGTCGCAACATTATAAACAACCAAGTTTATTTCAATAATAGCCCTCTACTACTCGTAAATATGTTTCTTTTTCAAAAGCCACCCTTTTGACGCCTACCGAATCCCCTCCCATTATTAACCACTACTCCCCTCCCTCTCTCCTGTAATTAATACAATTAGATGTTTTTAGACATAATATATTTCATCTTCACCTAACGAGGAAGACAGAGGTCTTTGAAACCTATATAGTGAACTCAAATAAAACAGTGATAAATACAAAATTAAAAAAAAAAATATTAAAAAATTATAAACATGACACCACAAAGGCAAACAAACGTCTTTCAAAAAATATATTCAATATACATTCAGATGCAACCGCCAAATCGCATATTACTTTTAGGTAAATCGCAACAACGGCAGCATCATCAATATTAATTTTCAATTCATATTCTTGAATATAAAAACCATATTGTTTATCGACTTCTATATACGAGTAAATAAAGTATATTCAGGGTAACTGGAGATAAAATAATTCTTATAGAAAATAGGAATGAACATTAAAAATTTTCCAAGCGGGAAATTGAGTAATAAAACTATCAATTTACGTATAACTGTCAAATTCGTAAAGTTTACTACATGTGTCACGATCTTGAGACAGCCGTTATGCCAGCAATAAAACTTGAGGACATCTTCGATTATCCACATAAAATATTATTTCGAGTTTGACCGATCAAAACATGTCTCCACCAGGTTCAAAGTACGAAGATTCCATTAGTGTCGCCTAAATATAATTTACCTTGGATTATTATCTGCAGGTAAGGTCCGGTGTGACCCATAGATATCAGGCTTTATAGCAAGGCTCACCATGTTATTTTTAATTGAGGACAAGACAAGTAAATAAAACTTAGAAGATCAGACATTACTTATTAGACTGGAACTATTAAAAGTAATGGTAATAGAAAGTGTGAAAGGAAAAGTAAATGCGACATATGGGTGAATAATTAAACATTGGAGCACGTTAAGGAATTCTGTTATTTGTGTGATAGGTTATGTTTCTTTGGGTGGTAGGTTCTCAGATGATGAAAGAGTTAAGAGGAATATCGAACAGCGTGTAGCGATAGGAAAAAAGTCAATGGGGCACTAAAACATACCTACTCGAACCGAACAGTATCAAAATATACTAAGATGATAGTCCACAATAGTATTTTAGTGCCAATTTTGATGCATGGGAGTTAAACGCGGACGTGGAAAAATACTGATAGAGACCGAATAAATACTGTACAAATGCGTGTACTGAAAAAAATACATGGGGTGACAATGTATGCCAAAATACGAAATGAAGTGATAAGGGATGAATGTGAACTTAAGGATGATATGTCAAGATGAAGAAGAGCACGATGAGATGGTTTGGGCATGTGAAACGAATGGATGATGACAGACTAAAAAACAGATATATGGTGCAAATGTGAGCGAAAGGCGTGTGAGAGGAAAACCAAGGAAAGTATGGTTGGCGCGAATGAATGATATCTGAAAGAAGGAAACGAAGTCAGAAAAAATCGAAGCAGTTGTATGAGGTGTATGGATGTAGAAAAGGCAAAAAAAAATTGTCGTGATGGGAAAGTCTGGCGCTCTGTCCTCTCTGCCTACCCCGACAGGGAGATGACGTGATGGTATGTATGTAACTATTAATATTTACTTAGACATTGGCAATGTGGAGGGTCGCAGGAACAGAGGTCGATCACATATTCGCTGGAGCAACCAGGTGAAGAGTGCTACGAGTCTGCCTTTACCACAGGGTCTGCGGACAGCGGGATGCCGGGAGAACTGGAGTAGAAAGTGGACAACAAACAACAGTTTCATTGTGGTTCAAGTTCCTCTGCATTGAGGTCACAACGCAGAAGAAGAATTCATATTCGGTACTTTATTTTCATCCTTCAGAATATATTCAAATAGAACTAGGAGCATTAATGGATAATATAATGGCAAGACCAAATAAATGGGATAAACCGAAGAACTTCTTCAGCCTTCATTCCCTTCAAGTGTTGCAAAAATCCTTGCCCACTAAAACTTATCATATACAATATTTTGCTCGTGCAATACCTGCTGTTTCTAATTTTGAACAGTTGAGCAAAGTATAACGTCTTCAAATATGTGTATAAGATTCATCTTTAACATGAGAAAGTACGATATCAGAAAAAAACTTCATTGATTGAATGTGAAAAATGGACCAAATCGTAAATATCACTTTGTATAGATGTTAATGGCTTAACTGTACCGCCGGCATTCCCAGTTCCCCACTCTTATTATTTTACGTCTTTCTCGTTCGTCATTGGCATGTTTAAAAAAGCGATTGAAAAAAAAACCTCTTAACTTCATACCAATAATATTTCATTCCCTATTTGCCATTTCTCTCCACAATCTCTTTTTTCCATCAATTGAAGACACCTCATTATCATTGTAGTAATTTATATTGTTCATATATTTAACTTCTTCTATTTACTTTTGTTTGTTTGGTTAGAAGAGATTTCCACCTGGCAATAAGTCCTCCAGATTGTTGTACAGTGGTTTGTTAATAAATAAATATACATATAATATACCACGAAGGATACTCTTGGATACCTCACCCCTTTTCCTGATCTTTAACATATATGATATACCATATTTGGATTCTTTAAACTGGCGATTTTAGAGTCGAGGAAATAAACAATAGACGCGGACTAATTACAAACTAGGACAAATCACGAACAAGCTGGGATTTTTTGGTCATATATTCAAACCGAAGTGGTCCTAATCAAACCAGGACGTATGGTAAACCTATTTATACCAGAAGACAATAATAATTTGAATCAAACTAACTTCTAAAAGAATCATGGAGCATTTGCAAGGCAATCAAGCGATACAACGTGACCTTTATTCCTAGCCATGTGTGTATCGTATGGACGTGACAGCCGTTTTACTGACGTAAAAATGAGAAATTCAATTCCATAAATAAACGCTTCCCTCGTATGAAAGTTATTTTTATACGGAAAAGTCCCTTTAGAACATCACATTATTAAAAATTCGTATAAAAAAGCGACAAGGACAAGTGTTATTTTTGGTATAAGTAAAACAATTAGATTCTACTCGTAAGACAAGTTTACATCGATGATCCTGCTATTGATTTCGCAATTTTTACCAGAGCGCGCATGCAAAATAGGCAATGTATTCTTTGACATCATCATCGCCATTATCACCATTATGTCATGTCTGTGGGGTAGGTAGAGAATAGATCTCCCCTTTATTCTATTCTGGCACACACATATTTCGCTTGCTTCTGCCACTTCCATACACCTCGCCATGTATACTCTCCCATTATTATAAAGGATTTTCACTCTTGCTTTTTTTTCAGAATTTAATTTATTTAATCGTGTCACGTTTTTATAAGGTCTTCGCAAACTTGTTATACCGTATTTACTACTTGTATAGATCATTTTTGTGAATCATTCATTAATTCTATGTGGCCAAACCCCCTCAATGCTCCTTTCTTGCCCTTAAGCACTGCATCTTTAAGCGATCCGCATTCTTTCCTAATTTATTTGACATCATCCAAACATTTTTTTTTGTAACCAGGCCTTTGAGTGTCGTTTTATCTTTTTGGGCTATTTCATTTGTTTCTCTAAAGCAATGGGAGTTAAATTAAATACTAGACCATAGAGTTAAGAAAAAGATTATCCTCATTAAACCTCGTGCGAAGAGTACCTGAATTAATGTATTTATCGTAAAACTTATCACATTTTATGATTTGATTACAACTAATTAAACCATTAATACAGCGTAACGATAAAATTGAATTAATTTTGTATTCTTATAAATAATCAAATAAATAAACTTAATCACCAGTCAACCAAGAGAACATTTAAAAATCATCGTAATGGAAATTTTCTACGATAATTTGTTGAATAATACAAAATCATTCAAATTTTATTCATAATTACAGGAGAATGTGAACAAAACGCCTCTGGTGTTGTACGATATCATAATATCATTTAAAATCTGACAAATGTCGGATTGGATACATAATATTGTCTTGTCATTAGTTGAAAGGTACTTAAATAGAGGTGAAGTGTATTTTTTAAATAATTCGAAGTAGGTAGAAGAAACACTTCATATGCTCCACGTAAATCAACATTGTACTACTGAAATCAAGGTGAATTTTCTTGAATGGCGTGTATTTAAAGATACTATTTTTATGACAATCCATTTGTATAATTTTGAGCCCAGTGTAGGATTTAAAACATAACATCACGCCACTTCCCTGTCGGGGTAGGCAGATGACAGAGTACCAGATTTTCCTATCACAACACACATTTTAGCCTCTTCTACACCTATAAACCTTCTTATACAACTCATACAATATCTGACTTTCTACGTTTCCTTCTTTATAAATATCATTCACTTGTATCGGCAAGACGAAAAGAAATTTTGAAAAATGAGTTAAGAAACATTTAAGATGCCTGAACAACAATAATTTTTCAGAGTTCGCTAACCGCCTAATTGAAAACAATCATTCGTTTGATATTAATCGTGGTTTGCGGATTCTACACATAAACCGAGGGGGATTGCAGCTTGACAATTTGGAAATTCTCGAGATAAAAAAAAGTATAAAATTAAGTTAAAATATTATCAAAAACCTAACCAATTTTTATAATAGCCGTCTGCTTAATATGTTTCCAATTTAAAATCCCTCCCTCTGGATATCCAGACTTGACCTGCCTTAAAGATTCACTTTCATTTTTCCCCGCCCCATTCACCATTGTATCACATCTCTCCCCACTTCTCTTCCCCTACCTCATCCTTCTTATATTATTTACCCTTGTAGAGGAAATGTATTTTTTAACAATTTAGTTTATCTTAACCTGACGATGAAGACGGTGGTCTTCGAAACCGGTTGTAAACCAAAATAAACCTTCTCAAAACCTCTTACACGAGTGTTTTAGAATTAATAAATAAACATTTGTGTAATATATTTTTAAATAGGTGAATTGTTTTTCCTTAGTATTAGCAGAGTATGGATTGATAGACGTTACATTCAGCAAAGAAATGAAGTTGTTGAGAATTATACTATGTACTAGCTGTAAACCATGAAATATTACGGGATGTTAAAGGACATCCTAAGCTGAAAGCTTAATAATAAAAACTGTTTCATAATCTACAATAGCTTCAGCTGGTTTTCTCTTCAGTCTCTTGCTGTTGTTGCGCTAGTCGAAACCTTTACATTTGCTGAGCATATTCAGCGCGACGCTCATTGGCTTCCTTTGCTGTTTGTCTCTCATGCTGGCGCTTCCGATAGTTGCGTATATACGAGTATATCATATATTTAGCGCGTTTTACTGTATCCATTCCTATTTAATTAAATCGTAACTATACGACAGTAGTTTACTTACTTGAAGACAACAACATTAACAATACTAAACCGTAACAACTATGACTAATAATTAAAACATAAATATTAAACTGTAACTATGACAATAATTAAACGTAAATATTAAACCGTAACTATTACAACTATTCTTACATATGGACCTAAGTACAGCCGATTTTATATTATTTGATAATGAGTTTTACATTCGAACACTTTAAACTCTTTTCAGGCGAATCGTTTGAAAACAAGTATTACTCTACAACGCCATTTTCTAACACAAGTAACGTTTTCCCTATTTTGAAATTAACTCAAACTGAAAATATTCGCAAATGTATTATAATTCCCTAAACGTTGCCAATAACAATTATATATAGTCGACAAAATAAACAAATAATGTACTAAAATAAAACACTTATTTAATATTTTTGTGTTCACCACTGGTTTATTTGAGTTCACTACCGATTTCGAAGACCTCCGTCTTCATCGTCAGGTGAAGATAAACTAAATTGCTTACAATATATTTCATCTGCAAATGTAAATAGTATAAGACGAATGAGGTAGGAAATATATTGTAAACAATTTAGTTTATCTTCACCTGACGATGAAGACGGAGGTCTTCGAAACCGGTAGTGAACTCAAATAAACCAGTGGTGAACACAAAAATATAAAATAAGTGTTTTATTTATATATTTTTACATAAAACATGGCACCACAAAGTGAAACTAAAGTATTTTCGAAGATTCAAGAAATAATGAACTGATAATGTCTGATATCAATTATTATAATGAACACATAGTAAAATATTCATATCCAGACAGTAATACAACACAAGTTATCAGTTTTCTCATATCATTAATAAACTAATGTTGATCCTTCGTAATAGATAGTATAATTCTTACATCAATATGTCATGGCTTTCGTGACAAGGTTGTCAAACAGGACAAACTGCAATACTTCCTCGATATTAAAGTTTCCTATTACGATATTATTTCATTAATAAAATAATTAATTCGCTACAAGATTTTTCTTGTCTTTTATATAAAATTTATGTTTCAGAGAATTGTTAAATAAATATTCAATATGCTACAAGCAAAATAAAGATCTCTAAAACGGCACTTCAGATATAGTACACATTCAAAATTATATTTTTATTTGACCGTCTTCTGGAGTGTTTGCTCTCTAAACGGCACTATAAAAATTATTCAGAACAATTTAACACTTACACATGAAAAAATCTACAAAATAAACTTAAATTGAAGTGACCAGCCTTTTTTGCTTTATAACAGCATTGTAAAACTGTACTCGATACATTCCTTACTAAGCAAAATCTCCTACGATCAATCTTTATGATGGTTCTTTTATTATTATTCTAATTAGAATAACGTTACTTCAATGAATTAAATGTCTCAAAACTATTTTGAACCCAGAACATTATTCTCGAATACATCATTCAGATATAACAACGATGTTTATCGAGAAAGGACTTTTTTGAAGTTTTTCTTTAAAAACTTTTTTATTCTTCTTTAACAATACATTTCACGCTTAGCAAAAATACAAAGAAAATTAAAAATATAATTTTAAGTATTTAGGTTGTTTTCATATCGATGTAACAAATTTTCAAATTTTATATGGTCGCACGTCGGTTTTTGATGAACCACGCCCAGGTGCCCTGAAAACGGATACCACGGAGGATAACGTGACAAAAATCCACGATCTCGTATTGGCAGACCGCCGATTGAAGGTGCGCGAGATAGCTGAGACAGTAGGCATCTCAAAAGACCGCGTGGGTCATATCCTGCATGAAGTATTGAGCATGAGAAAGGTGTCGGCGCGATGGGTGCCGCGTTTGCTCACTCCGGACAACAAGCGCAACCGTGAGACCACTTCAGAGCAGTGTTTGACGATGTTTAAGCGCAATCCGAAGGAGTTTCTGCGTCGTTTCGTGACCGTCGACGAAACATGGATACACTGGTGCACACCCGAGACCAAGGAACAGTCGAAACAGTGGACTTCACCCGGCGAACGTGCTCCGAAGAAGGCGAAGACTGTTCTATCGGCCAGAAAGGTGATGGCCACCGTTTTCTGGGATTCAAAAGGTGTGATCTACACCGACTTCCTGGAGAAGGGCAAAACGGTCACAGGGCTCTACTATGCCGAATTATTGGGCCGATTCGACGCCGAATTGCAGAAAAAAAGGCCACATTTGGCGAAGAAAAAAGTGCTCTTCCATCATGACAACGCACCGGCTCACACCTCCGCCGTCGCCACGGCCAAATTGGTAGAATTAGGCTACGAACTGCTGCCCCATCCACCGTATTCTCCGGATTTGGCCCCGTGCGACTTCTTTTTGTTTCCAAATTTGAAAAAGTCACTCGCCGGGCAGAAATTTGAGTCGAAGGAGGAGGTTATCGCCGCCACGGAGGCCTACTTTGCAGACCTCCAGAAAACGTATTTTTCAGGCGGGTTAAAGAAGTTGGAGCATCGCTGGGTCAATTGTATCGAACTCAAAGGAGATTATGTTGAGAAATAAATCGCCACTTTTCCAAAAATTTTGTTATTCTTTTGTAGGCTAAGTACTTATCGGACCACCCTCGTATAATGTGAAATTGATTATACGAGTATAAGTAAAGTTCATTTCGATATAAATTCGAGCACAAGTATGCTCCAAAACTATCTTGAATAATTATTATAGTTCATTTACACCTTTCCCGTTGAGCGCGTTTCTGTCCCTGTGATGCCATTCTTCATTCAGAAACTCTCCGGGAGTACCCTCAAAAGATATTACGATAACTTTCTATAGAGATTTAATTTGTAGAAACGTTCGACAAAAACAATTAGACTCACTCCAAACTGAATTCAATTAAGATGTCAATTCGTATAATTTATTCACGCGCTTCTCTTCGATCGGGGTGCGAGTTGAATTGAATGGGCGTTCGTAACGACTTCAGCAAAAGCAGAACTTAGAAGGGCATTTCACTTTTTTATTCCGAAATCAATGTTCAATTCACTAGAACTCATCGACTATATCAACACCGGTTCGCTGGAGTAATGGTTTTATTGTTTTAGTATTCAATAAGTCGATTTGTGAAGCAACTATTTGATTATCTCATACTTAGTAAAAAATAAGTCGAGAAAAAAATATTCATTTGATACCACGAATGTTTTTTGTCTTTGAATTGCTATTGTGTCAAATTTATACTATTAGAATGTCGTATATCGAACGAAGTCTGCAAGTATGTATGCTTTTTATAAATCCAGAAGAATTTTAGCATTACAATATTCCTTATTACATGAATGGATTATAGTTTTGGATTTCACGAGCATACATTTTTTTACCCCTGTATTTTCTAAAGCGTTTCTGCACGGTAAGTGATGTCTATAGAAAGAGATATATAGCAAAGGTGGGATGTTTACTGGGAATTATTTAAACGCACCCCACGCAATTTTTACTGGCAAATTTTAATGTTGGAAGATCTGTCACTCCCTATACATTGAAAACATCAATTCGAATGATTATAACCAAATATGATACAGTTTCTTGACCCCGATTTTACAAAAATTCGCCAATCATCACTCATTATATTAAATATGTCTACCAGAATAAAGCGAAATATAGATAAGCATACTGCGGATGTGTTATCGTGATTTATTATAATGAGAGAATATATCAATTTTCAGGATTTTGTTCGTGTTAAATGCGAATATTTTAAGGAGCGCAATTAGCCTTCGGATTCCGCACAAAAATATGTGAACAAACTTAAATATTTTCTTGAAATAATGCGAATTAGCAAAACAAAAATACCTCTGGTTATATGTACGAAAATAATAAATGAATCGTGCAAAAAACTTCATCGCATTTTTAAATATAAGGACGATGAAAGAATCGCGAAAGGTTTGTGTAGAGTTCATATACTCGAGGAATTGGAATGGAAAACAAAATTTTATTAGGGATGAAAAACCTTTTAAATGTTGTATTTTTTTAGTCTTTCACAATGTCACAATGCCATTTACTGTGTATCTAATGCGTCATAAAATACTCGTACATTGCAAACATACATACGAGCACATTGAAAAACATGGATTAAACTAGAAAACTGACATATTCTTTTTTCAGCAGTACTCATTTAAAATTTGCTTGAGAAAATACAAGCTTGATGCTAGTATTCAAATCAACAACACTGATATCATATCTCATTAGTCAAACACCTTAGAATTTTTCTTAACGAAACTGTGTTAATATGCTTTGTATGCAAATATTTAAGAGTTCATTTTTTATTAAATTTCACAAAAAAAAATGGGGATAATTTTCCTCCCATGATATTTTGAGTAATGTATTTTCCCCATTTTTTTTAAGAAATTCGTTTACTTTTTTGTTACAACACGTTGAGGAATAAACGAATATCAATCGAAATATGTTTTCTCATGAGCCTAGGATTGAAAAATCATCGGAAAAAAATTGTGCATAACTTAGCTATTCGAGCATGGGATGATGTATCACATTTTCAAAGGCAAACAAAGAATTGCATATGGTTAAGGAATGGATGGACTTAAACTTATTGACTAAAACCCCAAAAAATTAAATACATCATTATTTAGCATCTCGACAAGAACTGAAGCACCTATGCATAAATACGAGTACATAACACTGCACACTTGTTTATCTTTGACTGACTGTAGTTGTGTTTCTTTGGAAAGGGTTGATAGTATAAAGTACGAGTATCTTGGAGTTTTTGTTGATCAGTTTCTTCGCTGGGAGGTCCATATTAACGCTTTGTGCACAAAAATCTGAAAACTATGGTACATATGGTACGTACATGATTCGAAATTTCCTTAGTAAAAATATTCTTAAAAGTATATACTTCGCCTTATATCAGTGGACACTTTCTTACGGTATATCAGTTTGGGGGGGGGGGGGGGGGGGGGGGGGGGGATGCACCTTAACACAAAAACACATACTGCAGGTTTCCCGAAAATTGATTATAAAAATAATTAATAAACTTCCTGCCCGGTATCCCACAATGGAGCTTTTCAGAGAGTATCGGGCCCTGAACATAGCCAATTTACATTTCAAATCCATTTTCTGGCACTATCATCGAGAGGAGGGGAAGATGCAGAGTCAGCAGACACATGACACGCATGGCAACTGATCAAATGTTCACCATCCCTAGAATTAAAACATATTTTGCCCAAAGGCAATATGCCTAGTTGGCTCCCATGACATACAATGGGGTGCCGAATTCAATAAAGGTAAAATGAGGGAAACAATTTAAGCAGTCGATCGGAGCGTGGTTGTTACTGCGACACGAGTTTGAATATTTGGGCTTGCAGAAGGAATGATTTGTAGCAAAAGTTTGTGTGAACTCTTGAGTGTGGTGTGTTTTTTATGATTATGTGCGGCATATTGTGGGATGAACGTTTTGCTTTGTCTGGAGTGATGAAGTGTGAGGGGTTTGATTCGCGTGATGTACACATATGTAGTTGAGTGTCACTGTTTGTCAGGTTGATGAGAATGTGCAACGAGGTTTTATAAAATCAAAAATCGGAAAGAAGTATCGATTTATTTTTTCATGATCTATGTCCGCAGTGAGATACAGTCAAAAGCCAAGTTTACTGGGGACACGACAAATGAAAGGCAACAAACCCAGATCCATTAAAATTGTGTCCTAATTACCTATTAGTTTTTCGCAAATTGTGTATATTTCTTATCATGTGTAAAATAAATAAATAAAATTAAGCTGCGCCCAATTTAAATAACAAATAAGCTTAGCATAATTAATATGTAATGATGTACGAGTATATTGAACTAGGGCCGGCTGTTCAACTTACGATAAAGGTATCTCATTGTGACGTTTTCAAATCACACAATTAATCTACTACGTTCATATTTGTGCATGCCCGTTTGTTAAACTACTTAAAGGTCTTCAAAAATATGATTTATTGGTGTTTGGTATATTCTGGTTCATTTTTTTACTGTCCCCGATTGACATATATTTTTAAATCCTTTATAACACTTGTTGTTAACTCATTTCCAAGAATTATTTATCTTGAGCTTCATACGTTATCTCTCACATATCAAGAATAAATATGTAATATCTTTAACTAACGGCAAATATTTTAACGATTTATTATTTATTACAAAATAACTAACGACGTCAGAATTTTTAAATTAAAACATTTATCTAGTCACACAATATTTTCATATGACCCATTAATTATTACGTTCAATCGAATACATTGGAATTGCATTTTAATTATCTAAAATAATTTAATGATTGTACTATTTCCGAATATTTCGGCATTAGTGTTTATCACAATTGTGAGCCTTGATTCCTTGAAGCAGATTCCTTGAACAGTCCTAGTCAGTCAGTCACGTTTCTGTTTGGAGCACTGAATCAGTCAAAATATAGCAATATTGTGTTATAATTTGTTTTATCAAACACTGTTTATTCCTCTTTTTGTAACGGTATAACCCTACCGGTTTCAAGGCTTTCACCTCATCATCAGGGGAGCACAAACAAGAGTCTTGTTTGAGCTCCCCTGATGATGAGGCCTTGAAACCGGTAGGGTTATACCGTTACAAAAAGTGGAATAAACAGTGTTTGATAAAACAAATTACAATGTCTTTAAACCTCTACAATGTTAATGCATTAACTATAAATATCTAACTCGAAAACGTTTGAATAATCAGGGTTTTGTCTACTTAACTTACTTCATGATAATATGCATTGATTGTATTTTGTTTTGTAATGATTGTATTGTAATACACGTTCGTTATATACTGCACAAAATCCTATCCCAATGCTCTCTTCAGGCCAATGCTCTCATCATTCCGCCTGAAGACAGCCTCTGGATAGGAGGTAAAAACGCGCGTAGCGAGGATTAATATAATTTGTGGAATAACAAAGTAGTTTACAAGTGTTGTTCAATATTCTGATATGGAATGCCACAGAGTTAAAGCGGAAACCTTTAATAAATTAGAATATTAATATCAAAAATATTTACCTGCTTATTATACACATTACGGTAAATATTTAATAGTTGGAAGAATTAAAATTCCATAATTTAATAATAAAAAATATAGAACTGGCCGTTTGAACTGATTTTCTAAGGGTTCTTATTCACGTCCGATATTTACAGAAACCATTGATAAACTGACCACTTGAATGAACATTTCAAAACAGGATACGACTTGTTTGGAAAGTGTATTGTTCTACGAAATGAGTCATGGAAAATCATAGATATTTCATCAATACGCACACATTTATGGACTGACATGATATTTATCAAGTACGTAGTGGACTGAAGATCCAGTGATATAATTGTTTAACAACTATGTAAAAGTATGACTTGACAATTAATATATTAGGAAACAATTTATTGAGAATAAAATAAATTAATATTCCTGCTGAAACAGTTTCTCCCATCTGCTAAATGCTAGACAAGAAAACAAAAAAAATAAAAAGTTTGATTTTCATTTTCCCGACGGGTTCAGAAAACGTCAGGTCATTCTAAAAGATCGTATGGGGTACATGGGTCGAAGGTTGCTAACAACTGTATGAGAATATTAAGTCGACGCGTACCCGGAGGTGAACGGACATGCACCGAATTCATTCAACTCGGGCAGATAGGGACCTTCTGAAACGTGGATGACCTTTATAGTTCATCATAAGGAACTCTTACAGGGTGCGACTTCATATTATGCAAGACATACTCTCATAGGAAAGACAGTCTTAAAGATTTATAAAAAGTTCGTAAATATAATATTTATGCACAGTTTATTTATAAATTTAACCATGATACGAGTATGTTCTTCTATAATAGTTCGTTATGCTCTCAATAAAGTAGACGCGATCATTGGACTTGATTTTGCGAGCCAATTGACTGCACTGCAGGAAAAAAAAGCCTCCATTTCTCCATGTCAGTAGCATTCCAATTACACTTATGAAGTAAGCTTTTGATTGCAATCATTACCAGGAAAATCGCGTTAGTGATCAGCCCCGTAATCGGTACCCTAATGTTGGATCACCAGTTTGTCCATTATATCTGTTAATATGTCCGAATCACCTGTAGATTCGTAGTTGCATTATTGAAGACAAAAGTTATTTCATTTAAAGCTGTATTAATATCGCATAAAGGGTGTATTGTTCTTATGTTAAGGGACGGATGAGTCAAAAAAACTAGTCGTTTTTTGAAAATTATTCAAATCAATAATAATCTATAAAATGTACTTAAATCAATAAAAATAATCCACTGAAATTCAAAACACGATCGTTTAACAGTTCGTTGACGACGGAACTGAGAGTGTAAGAGTACAACGTTCAAAGTCGAGAAGAAAGCGATATACGAGTACACACGAGTATCAAAAATACTTCGCACGGCATTTATTTTTTTATCGTAAAATACGAATATTTAAAGAGTATCTGTAATGATTTGAGCTTAGTATGAATCGAAGACTAAAGAATAGTAATAATATCAAAATTATACTCAAAGAAAGAAAACTTAGAAGAACATACAATATAATAAATGGTTGTTCACAACACAAAATAAATTGTTTTAAAAGTTTTCTGTTATACATTTTAGAGGTACTTGACTGTCAAAAATGAACCTGAACACGATGCCATCCTGTTCAGTAAATGTATTCCGTAAGGATCATCGCAACGATCTGCAATTCTGATGAGACGTGAAACCGATGAGGAAATAACACTTTTACGGTCACCAATGAATATCAACAGATTTCTTATTCCTCCTCACCCATAAATTCGTTCCAAGTTGAGAAACATACTAAAAAGTATACTACATGACAATACATTTAAGTTTCATAAATTAATACAGTAATACGTTGATTTTTTTTAATACATGCCTCGTGATGAAGCTGATGAATGTTTTATGTGTCAGTAATGTAGCTTTTCAAAGTATCGTCACACGTGTATTGATCCTTCCTAGAGTTTCAAAACGAATTATGAATCAGTTGAAATTGGAGTGATAAAGTATTTGTGGCTTAATCCTTGCAGCGAATGGTTGGTTGCGTTGTTGCTATCATAAAAAAAATTTACCCTCTGAAAAAAGAAGTAACTAAGCTCGGTAGAACACTTTCTGGTTATTCGTTTGGAAAACTAGTGTTTTGATGTCATCGAATGGTTGAAATAAATGGGAAGTCCCAATTGCCTGGATGATATCAATAAGTTGTGAGAGTGACGATATAGCTTATTACAAAAAAACTTGGTGAATTCGATAATTCGATAAAATACTACGGCACGAAAATACACGGTCTGTCCAATGGGAAGGGTAACTATTGTAACTAATATTATTTTTGCGTAACGACCAGCGCCATCTGTGGATAAATAAATTAGTTAACTAGCGACACATTTCGACTATCTTCCATAAAAGTTTCAAAGCGCTCGTATCGCTGGTTCATTCGCAGTGACGTCACAATTGACAGTACCTTCTAAGTCTCGGTCGAAAAATAATGTAGCAACGTGCCAACATTAAACTTTGTTTTAAATTACGTAAAAGTGCTACAGAAACTTTTGAAATGATTCAAACTGATTATGGTAGTGAAGCAATGAGTAGTAAGAACGTTTTTAAGTTGTAGGCAAGATTTCGTGATGGTAGAGAGCATTGAAGATGATCCACAGCCTGGTCCATTATTGACAGTTCGAATTGAAGAAAATGTTATAAAAGTGGCTGAAATTCTTCTAAATGATCGTTGTGCGTCTACTAGGCTCATCGAGGAGCTCACTGGAATTCCTAAATCCCCTGCATATAGATCCAAACTTCACGTCAAGTATTGTAACAGGTAGTGAAACATGGTGCTCTCAGTATGAGTCACTTACAAAGCGCAGAGTGGAAGGGTTCATAATCTCAAAATGGAAGGGTTCATAATCTCCGAAACCGAAAAAAATGTACATGCAGAAGAGACGAATCAAGACTCTGCTCACCATTTTCTTTGATTCCAAAGGAATAATTCATAAGGAATTCACGTCAGAAGGTCAAATGGTGAAAGCCGATGTGTACTTGGGTGTTCTGAATCGTTTACGGGTCAGGATTCATCGAGATCGACCCGAATACCGGGAACAAGGGGCATGGTCTTTGATACACGTTAATGCACTGGCGCACAAAAGCAAGATTGTACGCGATTTCTTGGCCAAAAAAAAGTATCTGTCACTCTCGTATTTGCCTGATTTGGCTCCATGCGACTTCTAGCTCCCAAAACTGAAATTGGCGATGAAAGGAAAGCTTTTCGATATCGACTGCGTATTTGGAGGCAATTCCAAAGAATGAATTTCAGGAGTGCTTCAGAAAATTGTACAACCGCTTCCAGTATTGTATTGACTCACAAGGAGTGTATTTTGAATACAAGGTAATGTAAACTAAAAATAAACAATGTTTTGTATTTCATTTTCCGTTAGTCACCTTTCGCATTGGACAGATAGTATATCTATAAATATTATCCTTACGTTCGATTTTTTTTTCATAAATAAGACAATTATTTGCAAAAATAATATTGTAGCTTTATTGAATTATTAACATTGAGAAACTATTTTCTTAATATACGAAAAAACCTTGAATTAACTGAAGATAATCTTTAACTAGAAATAGGAGAGAACAGTCATAATTTACTCTGAAAGTTACTTGGAATATAATATTATATGTATATTTATAATAATTGTGACTCTTCATTCACACACCATAATCACTGTCAACTGGATACGGAAGTTCGTGCAATAACTGGATATCGTGTGAGATGACCTTTAAATAATTATGGGAAAAAGAAGATATTTTAAAACGTATGTGAAAACCGCAAACAATAGGTAAGCCATGAAAATATATCTGCAGAATAGTTGACGACGCATAAACAGCGGTTTTAACTTAACATATCTGTCGAGTTATAAAATAAGCTGATATGTCAGTTATACTTTTGTTTAGATACAACTATCCACTTAACTGAACTAAATCTAAACACGAGCTTATATTTTATCTTAGCGTATTTTTAAGTAACATTTTATATAGATCATTAGCAGGAATCTAGTATGTCAGTTCCTACAAGATTCCATAGTTATTAATATTGAAGAAAAATACTAAAAAAAACACAAAGAAACCAGAAAAATATGTTTCCTAAAAAAATGGAATAATATTTAGAATTACTTGATTGCTTTTTTGTAAGTAAACCTAAAAGATGAAATAACACTTTCGTTGTATACAATACAATTTGGCGGATGTATTGCCATTTAGCAATATATTCCAATCAAGTAAGTTTTATAGTATTCTTATAATCATACTACAAAACATCAATATATAATGGATTAGCGAAGCGAACATTATTTCTGAAGGCAGATAAATGGGCAAGCAACAGAACAAAAAGTGTTCATAACAATAACATACTAGTAAGTGAAGCGAAGATATAACAAAAAAGTTTCCTATTATTATGTGATACAAATGTTGCTTCAAGAACCAGCCACTTTCAAAAGCGGATGATAAATGATTACCCTCTTCTGAACTAGGCAAAAAACGTTTACACTGTGCTTATAATATTATTGAAAGTAGGCAAAGATAACATAGAAAAATACTGACCTAGTTAACTGGCAAAAATGTCCATTGAAATTGATCCGTGTTGGGAACTTAACGGTAAAATCTGATAATTCATTGATTTATAAAATGTTGAATCATATTACACATATGCGTGTGAGTCGGGTTGTAATTTAACGTCTCCGGAACACATTATAATTATTTACTTATTGGTACAATCATTTTATTAGATGAAGACGAAATCGATCTTAATGTTCTACTCCTCTCCAAAGGAAGATATCTCAGACACAGATTCGAAAGATACAATGGATAAATCCCATGAAGAGACCTGAATACAAAGAAACAAAGTTTTAAATCAATCCGTTCGCGACACCTGAACCAATGTAGACTTTTTTTAGAAGCGAACTAATATCACAATATATGGTATATGACTACCGTATATCAACCTAGCAGCTGCATTTAAAATTAGACTGGAGTCTGGAGTCCAGAAATTTTCGAATCAGGCAGAACAGAATAAACAGTATTACAATAATCCTTCTGAATATCCGAGCCTTGAAGTGGGATCCCGCGTATCTGTCGAGGACTTTTGAAGACTTTTTTCGAACTGCTTTTTAATTGATTTTTAATTTTTTATTATTTTACGATCCCCCCCCCCCCTCCCCCCGTGGTTTTGAGACTTTGTGAAGTTGTACCAGTCTAATTCCGTTTTTTTATATTTTATTTTTAATTTGTATTTTGTTTTTGA